>BGPR01005574.1:0-91826 GCA_013235015.1 Araneus ventricosus | reverse complement strand
AAAGTATATTATTGTTGAATTTATGAGTTTGTATTTCATAATTCGTGTGTTTTATTTAAAATCAATCTCAGTAGAATTGTGGTTTTCAAATCAACTTTTCATACTCATTAATAGGCTTCTGATATGCTTGTGAATAAAAATCTTATATAAAAAAATTTAAATAATAAACTGGTGAAGCTTACAAAATCATTCATTCTTGCTAAATCCAAAATTCCTTCATCTATATAGAAATGGGATGTAAAATTCCATTTCGCGCGAAAAACTTTTCCACGGTGGAAAACATTTAAAACACCACTTCTGATATCTCTAGAACTATATTTTCGACAGCAACACTGTAAGCTGATAATGCCGTGTATATTTTTAAACAGGGTGACTTTGCAACAACCGCTAATACATTATGGACTTTAAGATGTTTGAAAATGTTTTCAAACCAGAACTTCAACTCTGCAAATAAGGCCAGCGCATTCTGGAAAAGCCGCGTTCTCTCATCGGGTGATTTCTCATCGTCACCTCAGTTCAGTATACCTCGTTACATGTCATTTTTAGAGATTTTTTTTAAACCTTTCATAACTATAAAGATAGAATTCTGCAATCGAGTTTTCCCTCATTTTTTTCATCTACTACAGTTCTGAAATTCCATATGATTGTTTATTCCCGATCAAATTACAATATATACAAATTTTAGCTTTCAGTTAAAAGTATTAATTGTTGCTTTCCAGTTAAAATTTAATTGATTTTAAAATTCCAAAATGTTGGAGTAATGAATTATAAAATATATTAAACATTAAAAAGTGGAAACAAATAAAAATAAAAAAAATAAGCTGACACTTTTATTTGTGTACTAAAAATGTTCGAAATTACAAAAATTCCATGCAGATTTTCGAGAAATACTCGAAAAAATATGCAAATTTTAAACTGTCACACTATATTGACAACCCACTGTACATAAAGCATAATGCATCATCAGAGAACGATATAACGATACGTAGATAGTTAAAATACGAACATATTATAGAATATATCCATAAGGAATTATCAGAAGAATGCAGTGAAAGGGTAGAGTGTTACCTCTTGTTTCTTTGGTGCATGTAGTTGCAGCCTTCTCACATGATTAGGAGCTGTTAGTGTTGTTCATTGCAACATTAAAGTAAAATAAATAATGTATTACAACTACTTACATCGGGGATTGCAGTCACTACCCTCCCACAGTATGGGTGACTGTTTCTTGTGTTCTGTCTCGTTACTTTTACTTAGGGTTCACTGAAATATGAACTGAGAGTTGTTACTCCAGAGTTGGCAATGATGTGAAGGGTTAATTTTTCAAATGACTTAAGGATGAACAGTTGGTGTTGGCTGGTTGCTGTTTTTAAGTTAGGGTGCTCTGCTGCTCGACTGGGTGTTCATCAAATTTCTGGTTCTGGGAGGTGAATATGTGGTAGTGCCTATTTCTAGGTTGGAGACTGTGTCGGTGTTGCAGATTTGACTTTTAATTAGGTCTTCGTTAGTCGTTAGAAACTTGATGAGATTATCTATTTTTCGTCTTGAAAGTTTGCTGGAGATGACGCTCTTCTACGCATGAATGATGAATTGTGGGCTTGGTTCCTTGTGGAGTATGATGAAGTTAGTTGGCAACTCGTTCCGTAGTATAGGGGATTTCCTATTTCTCCACATCCGCAAAACTATGTTTGATGGAGAGCGAATCTCTTTAAGTAGCTGAGTCGACAGGGCACTGCTTGAAAAGATTTATGGAACCAGTTGATAATCTTAGTGATTTTTTTAAGTGACAAACCTGAAATATAGTATCTCTTAACTTTCGAGGGTAAAGCAGTTTTGAGTTATTTACCTGCTATCTTTGAAAAACTAAATATATTAAATAACCAACTTCATGGACCAAATAAAGATTTTCGTAATATTTCTTGAATTACTTTCACTGAATCCAAAAATATAAAGACACTTATATCACTATACATGTTGTCGATCATCTGAAAATTCTATATGCTGATTTAAAAGAAAAATTTTCTGGTTTAAAAAAAATTGATTTTCCTTCTTGGATTATGCAGCCAATCTCAGTGGATTTGTCTAATATTTCAAATATGAAGTATGAAGAAAAACTCACATAAATGCAAAATGATGAGTCAGTTAATACTTTATTTAATATAGAAGGACTGATTCCTAGGCTTTGTGAGGAAATCAAATATCCAAATTCAACGAAAAGTGCAAGAAAACTATTGTTGCCGTCTTCATACTTGGGTGAATGTGCATGTTGTGCCATAAACGATTTGTTGCTAAAAAGTAATTTTCTGGATATAACACAATGGGAGACTTGAGATTGAAGCTAATTAAACTGGAACCTGAAATGTCTTTGCATCAAGATCAAGGACCTCACTAAATTTAAATCATTAATAATTACTACTAATAAAAAAATATAGAGAAAGTTTTCATTAAAATCAATTTGCACTTAAATTTCAGTTCTCCATTATGTGGTTTGAAAATTTAATTACTGAGTTTCTGAACAATTTCCTTATGATTTCTTCCTAAAACCTATCATTCAAGTTTCTTCAATGAATAATTTCTTCAATGAACATAAATTTTCTGTGGAAATTTAGCTAAATTGCGTTAAAAAATTTTGATTTTTTTTTATAAAATTTATTTATTAACCATTTTGGTGGAACAATTTTATGATACCTTTCAGATTAAAGAACTGTCGGTACATAAATATGGATCTTATTCACTTAAGTTTAAAATAAAATTGAAAAATTTAATCATTAATTTTCTTTGAATACATTCTCTCATAAAATAGTTGAGATAGCAGATATTTCATGGTTAGAGTGCTGAAATCTGATTAAAGCTCAAAAACAATTTAGACAAATTTAAAATTCGGTTTAAATCGAAATTAAATTTAATTTTTTGCAGAAATTTTCCGCAATAATTCATCAAAAAGTAACCATTTTTTAAAAATTAATCACATTTCTTATATTATCTCATAAATCCCATTGAAACAAGAAATCTATTTCTATAAAATCTAACTATTCTACAAGGTCCATACAATTGCCAACAGAAGTCACGCATACAAAGTTTTTTTCATTTTACCCCAACAAAGAAATTATTTGGAAAAAACCCTGTCACAGTGGTGGCTACGATATTGGCAAATGGTCCAGTTTCGCTTACTTGTCGATGAACACGTTCAAACGTTTGATGCTGCGGTAAGCGCTGGTTAGGGTAGTAATTCTGTATACATTTGAAATACTTGCCGACCTGTTTCCCCTTGCTGCACCGTTGTTAAAAGCGCTTATCTGATCTCCATTAACGCATACTTATTAGGATTACTTATAGGTAGTCTCATTAAGAAACGACAACCGGCTGCTACCCATATGAGCAGTAGTTGTGGACCTAGAGCACCCTCTACAACACCGTGCGTTCATTTGCTAGGTCAAATCGTCTTTTGCTATTTTCTACCTCTCTACCAAATTTGAACTATCAGTTATTATGCATCCTGTATATTGAGTGGTGATTTGTCTCAAGAACACTGAGCCATGCTCAACAAGAAAGGCAAAATTGTAGTGATATTGTTCCGATTCCTTATGCCAGACAAAAGTGAGGGTGCTACGATCGTTTAATAAGTCCAGTGTAATGCAACTGGGCTCCGTGGTATGTGTTGTGATGAAACCTCAAATTCGAAACTTACCATATCTGTAGAGGAACTCATTAGGTGAGAAGCCAAAAATGACCATCGGTACATTTAGATCCGAGTAGCTGATGATCAACAAGCCGCGTGCAACTTCAGATGAAGGAAATCAGTTGAAAGGCTCCAACTCTGTTCAGGCAAGACTGCTGTTATCTGTACTACCACAGAAGCTTGTACATCACCGATGCGGGGTAGCTTATGCTGGTAGCATTCTCTCTCTCGGTCTGGTCTGGCGGAAATGAAGAAGGCGCTCCTATATATACTTGGATGAATAGTGCGCGCGCAGAGCTGCACCCTTTTAGCATCCTGCATGGAAGAATAAAATTCCACCTGCCGCCTCATGGCAAAGTGAGAGACGAAAATGTAAAGGTTCGAGAGGCCGCCACAGGTTTCTGAGAATAATTAAACAAAAAGACAATTAATTTCATTAAAGATAGCGGAGTAGCAAACAAAATAACTAGTATGAACAACAATGGCGGTCAATTTAATGTGTTAAATAATTTCTGCGAACAGTACATCTACAAGAAAATCCCTTAGTTAACATTCCAGTTTTCGCAATTTTATACATAGTAATTTGAAATATAGAACTGTCTCGTATATAACATTATTGGATTCTGTTGCTTTTGGGGTTTGTCGGGGCTGTCATCAGGGTTGAATCCTGGCACCTCATCTTTGGAATTTTTATTTTAATGAGATTTTATACTTGAATAATGACCAAAGATTCATTCAGGCCTACGCAGATAATTTAACATTACTTATTGTTGCCGAAACCAGTAAAAAATTAGAAGATGAAGTTTAATCAATTTTAATGATATATATGATAATTTAAAAGAAAGTAAGCTTAATATTGCCTCAGAGAAGACACCTATTTTTAAAATTTATGGTAGGAACATCCGGACAGTTGACTCTCTTAAATATTTATGAATTATCATCCGTAATCAATTATCCTGGTCTTTTCATATTTCTAATTTACATAAAGAAATTTATAGTTTGATTAAAAATTTTATATTGTATATGCTTTCTACAAGATCAATACCACTAACAACTTGAGTCTTGCACACAATGCTTTTTCATTATACCCCAGACAAAGAAATCATTTGGAGATACGAGACCGTTGTGGCTATGATATTGGACCACCTCGAACCATCCATTGATTGGTACTGGTTAATGATTCATTCTCGCACAGTTATCGATGAACGCGTGCAGAAGCTTGAAGCTACGCTAACAGGAAACCGAGTATCCCCATAGCTATTTCCATATCCTGAACCTCATCATCTTGAAATGTCAGATAATAAGGACAACACCTGATACGGTCTCACCCTCTCCAAATTTCCACACTATAACATTTTTTAAGTAGAACTTTTTTAAAATTATACCCCCGACTCCTTCTTTTATTCTTGGAAAAAAAGAAAAAACATGAACTCATGTACGTTCGAAAATTTTATTCCCGCTTTTAAACTTTATTAAGGAAGTCCACGTAAAAGTCAGCATATTGGAATCAGATGTTTTTCGGATTTGCTTATATAAGCAGCGGCGGCAAGTTCTTTGGGACCGTGAGGGTAATGTAACTGAAAATTTGTATATTTCGACTAATTTCTACTAATTTAATCATAAATTACTAAAAAAAATATTTATATTTTTGACTTGACGTAGGTAAATTTAACAAAGTAATTGTTAGTAATGAACTACTATTTTTTAATAACTTTTAATTAAAAAATGAGCGAAATAAATTTCTTACAGTATTGACTCTCGTTTACAAAAAATTAATGCAACTTCACTTAAAACGGAAAATGACCCATGGAAATATAAGGTTAAATGAAATACACATACTGTTTCAATTTTTGTTACAAAACATTTTAAATTGCATTTTAGTAATTTGTATCGATCAATAATTAACCATCACTACTTTATTTTCCAGAAATAAACGCTTTCTTCGTATCTTTAAAATCTAGGTTTGAACCCACGATCAACCGATACTAACGCCTAAGCTGGACCACCATACGTGCAAAACAATTAGAGGCCACGTTAGTCCTCCAATTGCTTTGCACATATTTTTCATTTTTTTCTATTGAGTTCAAAGTCAGATAATTTATGTTTACAGGTATAATTTCTTAAACTACCATGGATAAAATATTCTTAAGATTTCAGAGACTTGATTAAACGCAATGAAGATTCAATTATTCATTTTAAAATCGAATATTTAAAACTTTAAAGCAAGTAGATCAAAATAGCTAACAGCTGAGAGGGCTAGATATGCTTTAGCATTCGAATCATTTACTAAGAATTAAATTAAATATACAGAAATGTTTTGTCAAATACAAGTAATACAAAAGTTTTCCTTTTAGAGATAAAAGTGAGTTATTCCAGGGGTCCAGCATTTTTTACTTAAAACAATCGATATTAACACCATTTGAAATAAAAAAAAAATGTAGCTCATCAAGTGACGAGTTGAAGAGACTTATTTTGCATTACGTAGTAAATATTTTTTTAAATGCAAAGCATTTCATTGCAAATAAATTTCTTTATTGTAAAGCTCATTAGAAAGGAAGAAAACGTACAATGAAATGTAAACTTAAAATATCAAGCAGCAAGTAAAAATTTAAAAGCAATTTCAAAAATTCCAGCAATATATACTCATTAAAAAATGATCGCACATCATTCTTTACAAAGAAAAAAAAATAATTGAAAAAAGCGGTTTAAAAACACTATTTTATAAGTGCACTAAACAGATTAATTTTTTTTATTTTAACTAACTTCTACTCAGATGTTCTCGAGATCAATTGTTTCTCCAAACCACTATCAAGTAGTGCCACTATAACGGATACGAAATTTAATTTATTTAATGATTATCTGATAATTAAGTTCTGAAAATATTAAAGTAGTGTATTCTCATCGAAAATGCAGAAGTTTACCACATTTTCACTCTTGTATGGATCGAAGTGAAGAAAACATTCGTTACAAAATCCCATCTTTACAAACATGAAACAAATCAAGTTAAATAAAAGTGTTTTAAAGTTAAATAAAGTTCTATTTTTCAAAACTTAAACCAATATTGCTGATTTTATTTTTACAATTTCATATAAAAAATTATTATCATAAATATCTTTCGAAGTAAAAAAGAAGTTAAAATATTAGCCTAAAAATAAGCAATTTATACCATACAGGCATTTCCGAAATTGACAGAAATTAAATCACAAAGTAAACCTGAAAGACATTAACACAAGAAAAATAATAATGTGTTTCCATGCTCTTCGGCCTCAATATATTTGCCGTTGCAGCTACGGTATAATTAAAAACAAATGCCAGCATAAATTCTCCTCCTCAAATGAAGCAAAGCATCTTTGTTAAACGTGCCAATTAAACTCCCTAACTATTTTAAAAAACTACTAGCAGTTACATGAAATTTCCCCACCTTATTGAAACCTTTCCCGGAAATTCCTCCTCTCAACCCCTTCCCGAAGTGTTTATTTTGCAAGAGTCAATTTGAGCGACATATTTTTCGCTTATATTTAATGGTATTTTTAAACTACTATGCTTCAGTTCGCCAGATTTTACTTTCAAAATGTGTGAATTTTTCTTTCAAATGGCGACCTTGAGCTCTCTTCCATTTCTTCCATATTGAGTGTACTTTCTTTTGTTTTCTAATTGTTTTTTTTATATTTTTAATTATTTTAATTATTAGAGAATTTTTGTTGTTTAATTCTATAGTGATTTGTTTATTAATTGTAGTAAAATTTAGTTGATGCAATCACTGGATGCTGCTGCGTTGGGCGCGCAAAAAGGTGATTGTTATCGCTATTATCTACTCCTTCTGTTTCTTCTCTCTATTTTTTTTCTTATTATATTTTTTATTTTCTATTATTTATTTTTGTGTTTTATTAGAAGTTGCTGCATATGCGCCATTCTTTCTAATGCAAAAAATAGTCCGATTGATTTTAATATTATTTGTTAAATTTTATTAATTGTACTGTTATTGTATTTTGGAGATATTTTTGGGAGCTAGATCAAGTATCCCTACATTGTGGATCATGTATGCTTCTCATGGGGATACTGGAGCCACAAAAGCAATAAAATTTCACAAAAATGGCTAATTTTCTCCTTTAATTTCGAAGACAAAATACCAAAGTGCTATTATTTATAATAAATGCACTATTTATTAAATTTTTCCCTACAATGTTACTGCCCCAGAAAATAATGAAATATTAATTCCAATTCAAATAGGTTATACTTCCATGAAGAATTTTACGAAACTTTTTACTAGAATTTATGATCATCCAGTAGTTTATTCAATTATTTATTTACTCAGTAGTAGTTCTGATCAAGAAATAATTAAATAACAAAATATTTTGCGTCGCAAACAATCTTTTAAGAAATGCATGAAGCATGAAATCTTTACTCTATGATTCTAGTCAATCAAACATCGAGCAGTCCTTAAGTATTTTGAGCACCTGTAGAAAATGTATTTGTAGTTTAATGTCTGTGAGTTACGGGCAGTACTTAAGATGCACCCTCTTAATTTATCTTTCATATATTTGGACACAGAATACTCTGCAAATTGCATGATGTACCCTATCATATGCATGGTACATAAATCGTTCAAATCACTACACCGAACACATCGTCGGACCTAGAGATACCAAATTTGGCAAGTTGTTACTCCTAAGGTCTTGCGTGCTCACTCAGGAAGGTCTTTTCAAAGTTTTAATTAGATTTTAATTAATTTATTTTAAAAATATTTTAACGTTTCTCCTCAACAAATTATTTTTTTCTTTAATTAAAAAAATTAATGCATTTTTAACTAAAGCTTCTATGGATAAACTTCGAAGTTTTACTTACCACGACTGAAAACACTCGTGCTGCAGCGATATTAAACACAAATTTTGTGTGCATTTTATTCGTTGCTGTAATTAAGAGAAAATTAAAAAGAAAATCTAAAGACAGACCAATCATAGCTTAAACGTTATAATGCAACGATTTGTCTACCAAGAGCTTCGAATCTGCTCTAATATTTTCAAAACCATATTATTTGAAAACTTAATGAGTATTTTGTGATTATCGTACACATTATCCCTAAGAAATTTTTGTAATTTTGCAAGTTTATTCCAGAGATTTGGTAACTCAAGAAAACAATATTTCTCAGAGTATACAATTACGACTTTGGCTAAAACTATACTTTGCACAATGTTGTATATTATTAATATGCTTATTTAGTATCAGTTGTAATAATGATCCAGATGTGATACTTTAACCAGATTATGTAACTATAATATTAAATGAAATTCTATGTTAATTCAGAAATGCGTGAAATATCCAGTAAATTTGCCTCAAATTTGAGCAGAAATACTATGAGTCATAGTGATTATTTCAGCGAAAGAGTCATGCTATTTAATTTAAAGTTAACTTTTCATTGATTAAATACTATGTTTCTACTTCGCAGGCGTAATTAAAGCTCTTGTGCTGAAACACGTCGAATGCTAAACAAACTTTAGGAATAATAAAGCAGAATGTGTGTGTTGGCGCTTTGCAGGTCATACCGCTAGACCTAGAGCTACGGAATTTGGCAGAAACATTCATTGGATGGAAGGAATGTGCACGTCGGAGCTCTCCTTTTTTATTTTAATTAGAATCGTAATTAATTAAAAATTAAGCAAAGTTTTGGCTGTTCTTTTCTTTAAGAAACTTGCGAAAGTATTACTGCACAAAATTCATTTTTAAACCATCTGAAATTGTGATATAATTAACTTTTCATTGATATTAATTAAAAAGCTTTACAGTTTTTTCTCTAATCTATATAAATTTGAAAAATGTATTAACATAATTTATTACAATACTTTCATTGTTGCAATGAAATTCAAACCGTTTTCAATGTTTAAAAGACATTTTATTGTGTGTTTCTCTTCCATTGTTTAAAACTAAGAATTTACTGTGAATTTAATTTCATCACTTTGACTTTGAGATCCATAAACAATGTCCTTTAAGATACTTATAATTTTTAAAAATACATCCAGTGCGCAGAAAGAAGTTTCAATTCTTGCTGTCAACATATTTTAATACAGTTAACATGCTGCTGAATGTAAAATGTTCGGTGTCATTTCAAAATTAAAATCAAAAGCAAATTTTGCATGAGGAAAAAGAAAGTGAAATTGACACTGACGGTGAAATTAGATGTTACATGGCAAGAACAGTTTCCTAACTCTTTTCAAGACATTCATGCCGACAGTAAATAGAGCATGTGTAAAGTTACTAAAAAATACAGGATAGACATCTGTTTTGTGGATTTACTTTATAAATTGTTATATAAAGGCATAAATTGTTATGGGGTTTACTTGATGAATTTTTTTTACTTAAACATATAAATTGTTATTATCCATAATATCATATCATATATACCTAAATAGTTAAGTTGTTTACTTGATGGATTGAAACACTTAAATATATATAATTGTTAAATTGTTAACTTGATATTTAAACACATAAATTATTATCTTGATATTATATAATATATAAACACTTAAATATATAAAACTGCAGTTCATTAGATTAAAAAAATTGCATTTGCTAGATTAATTTGTCCGTATATATTTCAAGTATCCTTTTTACTAAAAATAAAAAAAGGAAAGCTGTCACGCATAAATATAAAAAAAAATGAAAAGTTAACAATGTCAGACATGAATACAAAAAAGAATTACTCCTGAAAAAAAAGGCAACTAAAAGATTTATTTATATTAATACACAAAAACAATATCTGACATTAACTTAATCTCTAGGCTACATATTAGCAGGGGGCCCCTTTTCTTAAATTATAATGCTGATCAACATTCTCGAGAAAAAAAAACTTAATGTCATTAACCTAGGAACTCAAAAAGTCCGAGAAATCTTTACAGTATAGTCTTGAAGTTTCCTCTCCTTTTTTTTTATGGAAAGGGGGTACGAATTGGATGCAAAAAAATTAATGTCCACCATGAAAAACGTAAAAAGATATTGATAAATGAAAAAATCTTATCTGTTGGTCCCTGCGATCTCCAAAATTGGTCGGATTCCTCCTTCATCAATAGCTATGCATCACGACTCTTTCTCGTGCAAAAAACTGCGCAAGAAGGACACAATTCAAACCGTCCACACCGGAACGACGTATATACGCCATTTTTTTCTTCCTTCCAAAAAAATCATCCAGCAGCACGTCTTGATTCTCGAATCATTCTTTTTCAAGTGAAGGGATCTAAGCCCCTCTTCACACTCCGGCCTTGCGTCACCGAAAAAAAACAACGCCTGATTGGACAAGCATGTTGTCAGGCGCTATTTCAGAGTGACCTTATAGCCTCCCCCGCTCGTAATGTGGTGAGAAAGTGACCTTTAACTGACCTCCTGCACGTAGGCACTGGACAATCTTCGACCAAGGAAGCGAAAAAGGAAAAAGCACATTTCTTGTAGCAGACAATACTACAACATCTGTCACTATTTTAATTTTAAAATGACTTTCTTAAGGGAACCATGAAAATCAGTTCACATGCATAAGGGATTCAAATGAAATAACATTGCCGGCCAACAAGCTGGTCGCCAAAGGTGGTTAGTAGCAAATACAAAGGGCCAGATTAAGACCTGTGTGGGACTTCAGGCAATGGAAGTTTCGGGGATCCTCTTTCCCCTTCCCAACATCTGAAAGCAGACATTTTATATTCACTTTAATTTAATCTGTATGCGACAAATCTTTCTGCTACTACAAACTAAAATAACAAACATTTATAAATAGGGGTCACTTTCAAAATAGTTGGTTTCATTATCCCGTATAAAAATATCTTTTAATTTTATTTTAAATGTTATTTTATACAAAACGCTAAGAAATCACCAATTTTTTTAACGCAATCTAAACATTTTAGTGGAAAAAATCATAGGAATGGATTAAACCCTAGCTTGTTTTAAATTAAATAAGTTCAAGTCAAGAGCCATTTAAATTAAAAGAAAGCACAAAATTAAATTTCTCTGAAACGAAGGCCGCTATACTAAACTTTAATTGAAATGTTGGTTGCTGCAGGTTTATATAGAGCAGTTTAATAAGCATTTTTATACGTAGCTTCTACTTAAAAGCGTCGCTTGAAGAAGAGATTTTTTACTAAATTTTTTTCTACACAAAAAAGAAGAACAAAACACAGCAATGTGCATAAATGATTACCCGGCACACCATTTCACAATTCGCTTATTTTGTTGTTTAGTAGTTAGGTAGCTTTAAAAAAGTTGCAAATCAAAATGTGTTATCACCTTTGTCGGTTAAGATATTAAAAATTTGTAAAAAAGGACATACTACTTTTAATGTTTCAGAAATTTTAATATAAAATTTTAAAAGTTGTCAGGGGCACATACTGTCGTTTTACTATGGTTTCTTTAAATAAAAGCCTGGATATCTATATCTGGACTGGTAAAAGAAAAGAACTATTATTGCCATTCAGGGCAAGACCACAGAAAAGACATTTCTTAAATTCAATATAGGTTATGGTGAGGGCTCGTATGAAAAATCGGTATAATATATTTCAGTATTATTTTGAAAAGAACATAGAAATTGCTGTAATTTTAAAGGCAGATTCATAAACATTAAATAAATTGCGGTACAGTCTCTGAATAAAAAAGGAGCTACCCAGCATTAATTTTCCGTTGTTCATTGTATATTGAAAGAAGGTACAGTTTCATAAGAAAAACTTGTACTAAAAGATTGTATAATTAAAATTTTCATAAGGAATTATCTAGATATTTAATATTGCACCAACTCCATCATTTTAAATGGTAAAAGCATTTTTTGATGCCATAAATAAATTCATCAGAAAAAATACCCGAAGATGTAAATTTTGGTTGATATACCACGAATAGATATTTGACATTTTATTTTCTCGAAATAATAGGGTAGGTCTCCGCATTAAGATAATGAAGTTATCTTGCTTGCCTTTAAATGTTGGTGGTAAAATTTTTATTTATTTCACACTTTAAAAAAGTAATGACTACATTTTTAAAACAATAAATACTTGATGCGTAAAAACTTTTCGTAGAACCGAGGTTTTCTACAAAAAATTTTGTCTTGTCCCGCACATTTATTGAAATCTAGACCGTAGGATATTCTGTATAAATATCACTTTCGCCTGAATCAATTTTGAGCACACAGTAGTAAAATTTTAATAATGCATAAGAAATTATAAAATGTTTTTTTGTATGGGTGAAAATGAAACTCATAAGCAGTTTGTAAGCTGTAGAAATCCAATCTACTGAACAGATTTTCTTTAAATTTTGTTGAAAAATTCAATGAACGGTATAATAAATAAAAGTGAAACAGAAATGAAAAATTTGTACATTGAAAACCCAAATTCGATTCGGAATCCCTATTTCGTACTGAAAAAAAGTAGAACAGCCTTGTGATAACAAGAATCTCTGTTATTCTATAAGACACCTCCAATGAAATTAAAAGTTTTTGTCTGAGGTCGAATTCTCCTTTACAAATCTTTTTTTTCCAAGAAAGATAATTTTTCGCTCTTTTTAAAAACTGATGCATTTAAATCCAAATTACTTGAAAGATTTCCTTCAAATTTTCATCAAAATTATTATGAAGCACATATGTAGTGAAGGTTTTGTGTCATTGAATTAAAAAGTTTGTTTATATTAATATTAGAAGAAATATATCAACCAGCACACATTATGAATTAGTCTAACTGCTTGCAACAAGGAACTTGCTGTCCATTTTCAGCCAGAGAAATTTACTTAATTCTTACTTTTTATATCTTCGTTTATTCTGAAGAGAACGTGAATTTTTGTACGAAAAATTCCCTTTTTTTCAGTATTTTATTAGTTCTTTATTGCTTTGAATTTTGAAAGAAGTTACAATTTAAAGCATTTGTGTATTATAAAAATTTCTATGAAGTATAATGTAATTTAAAATATTAGAAATGAAAGTATTTTCTTCCCTCGCAACGACGAGTGTATCAAATAGCAATTTTAAAAAAGCATCCTTTTATTTTATACAATTTTTTTTGAGTTTAAAATTCATTTGAAGAATTGTTTATCTCTTCGTCATTTCTTAAATAATATATATAATAAATATATGTGTTTGTGAACAACTTATAATATTTCGGTTAATGTGGAGTCTACGGTGCCCACCTAATTCGTTCCTCTTAGGATCGCCAACTCTTTGCCAGCAAGAACGGAGATGAGAGAACATTTGTTTTGGTTGCGCAATGATGTTTTTAACGAGTAACATACGCGCATGCGCGGAAATTGATCTGTTCGTCGGTGTTTTCAGCATCACGCTATATTGCGCATCGATTCGATTGGACAGTTTTGTTCATCTCTTCGATATGATTGGTCGATTCATTCGAATTTGAATAAAACTTCGTTTGGAATTCTTCGGTTTGAATATCGGTTCAGTACTGTGTATGTTATTCTGTGTCTTTCGTTTGTTAATGAATGAGCGAAGCTACGAGCATTCCGCTATGCTGAAACGGAAGCCGCTGATGTTTTCTAAGTTAAAAAATTTGCCCGGAACACACAAACAACGCTTTGCTATTTTCTAATATGCACAAGTTTATCAAATAAAAAGTACTTCTGTGCCTAATTTTTATTCTTTGGCCAGCCAGTAACAACCTAAAAAAAGCGGATACCTCTTTATTTGAGAACCGCGTCTTTATTTGAAATTGTGTGGTTTGATATTATAAATAATGTTACGGAAATGGAGACTGTCCACATTTTAATTACATCAGCTTGTATGTGGACCCCAAGAAAGTTATACAGAGGTCTCTGGTGTCTTATATACGATTCTAGAGTTCTCAGTTTGAGCTCCTAGATATAAGAACCAAAGCCATAAGCAAAACATAGCGACATTACAATTTTTAATTATCGCGTGTCAGAGCTCTCGAGATAAAGCGTTGCTGAATATTTTAGAATTATTTTTTTGCCTAGATTAATTTATAAATTTGTGTTCTTTTCTGTATGAGTTATCATTTTTTAGAACCTGCGATATAGATTCCATTACTAAAAATATTGGCTATCTGAGAAAGAAGATTGAAAGCGGCATTTTCTCTACGTGAAATTCCGAGACGGATGTTAATCAGAATTCTTCCAGTTGAAAGCGTTTGAAACACGTCCAGTTTGAAAACATGTTCCTTTTCTATATATACCTTTCTTTTCCTTATGTTGCAATGCATTAAATAATTAATAATTATAAATTAATATTACGACAAAACACTCACATACACCACTTTAAAATTCAAAAAAATTACTTTTTCAATGACATCATGTTTAGTTCTGTTTTATTTTTTCTCCTAATTATGATATTTTTTATAAATTTGATTAATGTTTGCAAGGATGCATATTATTGCCTTAGTTACAGCGTAATACAAACGAGCATACCGGCGATATCCTACATATATATATGTCTCTCCATTGAAATTTGATTTTTGATATATATATATATATAGGCAGTCGAAGAAGATTGCAGTCGTGAAAGTCCGAAACAATTTATTGCCTTTCGAAAATGGGCACAATTAAATTAGTTATAGAGTACTCAATATTAGATTAAACTTTTAAATGATTATGGGAACATTAAAGCCATGGCCAGGAGTAAAAAATTACGCCTAAAACGGCGTGAGGTGCTTAGTGCGTTACATAATTGAAAAAGAGGAAATTACACAGACGGGGCGAGTTTTTAAAACAAAGAAAATGGGAAAGTACCGAAGTTGCGGCTATAGTGCGACTCTTGCGAGTATAGTTAAAGAAGGAGTGCTTTTATCATACGATTGAAGTTTAAGTAATTCGTTCGTAATTAAAAATTAACTGCCGTTAAAAAGGATTTATTTTACAGATGGTAAAATTTCGAAGTCATATATATCTACATATATCTTGCATACAGTATATAGAACTTTCTTTCTGTTGTGTTGCAATAGTAGCCCTCTACATCATATTTAACTTACATGGTGCCCACATAAGCTAGAAAGTTTTCGTGGAATAGGTTTCTCGAGGCTGAAACCAGCAGGTTACAAAGGCAAGACCGTACCGCCAGGTCGACGTGGTTCTTAGAAACAGAAGCGGTAAAACAGACGAGAAGAATCTCTGCATTGCTTTTTAAATGTTCCTGTTTTAATAAATATTCATAATTTTTATATGCTTAATATAAAATATTACTGTGGATAAAGAATAAAAGGTTCCTTATAAAGTTCTATATTTTGTGATGTGTTCACAATTTAATACAGAGTTCGCTAGTAGCTGGTATTTGCAAGTACCAGTACTGCGCAATTTCATTTGAAGCAATGGTACAAAATTAAGTTATCAAACGAATCGAATAAATAGTAATACGTAACTCGTAATAGCGAGGCCAAAATAACTGAAAAGCAATCGTAAGGTCGAATTTATACTCGAATGAACACTAAAAGAAGATTTTAGATTAAAATTTCAGTTATAAAGGAAAAACACAGCTTTATCCGTCACTTAATGCTTTGTTATTAATTGAAATGATAATCATTTTTTTTTTACTTTTGCTTTAACTAAGTGGGAAAAAATAAGATAAAACGACTTAATGAGACAATGAATTTCTTTGCAAAAATAAAAACTATAGCTGAAAATGAAGAAAAAATGAATTTTTGAAATTTTTTCTTAGGTTAAATAAAAATTGTAAAACTTTTATATCGGTGTCGTTAAATGATAGTTTCTGGAATTTCTAAATGCTCTTAATATTGTTTTCTCGGAAGTTAATTAAAGAAAAGGGCAGATTATCTCTTTATTATTTATTAATCAAAATTCGTCCTGAGGTACAAGTTTCCACATTCCAAAGAATATTTTTGGTGAATTTTTTAGCTTTACATCCAATGACCTTCCCCGTAAAAAACCAAAAACAGATGGGTGTATACACATTCGCTTTTTTTATTAGAAGAGATAGAAGGTAATGGAATTATCAGGAGTTTCTGGAATATGGTTGGCAAGAATTTTGTATAATGTGCCCGAAAATCAAAGAAAAATATGAAGTTATTTTTAAATCCAATGACACATAAAATAATAAGAATATATCTCAAATTTAAACACTGTAAATTAGTTTCCGATTGTTTTTAAAAGCAGTTTACAGAAGTTTTCATTTATTTAAATATTAATCTTACGTTTTATTGCAGTTAGATTAACTCCCGGTTTGAAGCAAATTGAGACGAATCTCGTAATTTTGAAATATTGTTAGAGGCAAGAATGATATAATAGCCAGAGCTTCCCTATCCTATCTTCCTACCAAACCACTGGGACGTCTTTGAAATATTTAGCAATCTAAACCTCCGTAAACCTCAGGTCCCCATTCAGAGAATCTGCCAATAGGTTTACATGTACTACTAATCTTCCAGATTACACCAATTCGAAAACAGCTTTAGAATAGTTGCTGTTACATTAGATTTAAGTCACATTTCGAAATAGCGTCTCTACTATTGAATTTAATTCTTTTTCGTTAGCGAAGAGATATATGAATCGGTACCACACTTTCTAAACTGTTACACCACCCTACACCGAGGTAATTCAACCTCCGATAATAAATTTATGTACCTTTAATCTACATGCTTTGCACAACCTTGGCCGGAAGTGTCTGTTGAACTCGCAGTACTCCTTTTATTAAAATTTGAACTTAAATTATGAAATATTTTTGCATAATATCATTTTGTGTTAACCAAAAATATATTCAGTACACGCTTTATGCTTATAAATATCCCCGGTCTTTTTATCCCGCAATTTTTTCTGTTAAATTTAATATTGCCTTCTTAACCTGTTTCTTCCTTTTTTTCGTACTTAATTTCTCAAAGCTAGTTTTTTTTTAATTATCGCTGTCAGTTTAACAAATTTCTTTTCGCAATATGTGTTTTTAGTAGTTACGGTGAGTAGAAGCTGAGCTTCGGTGAGCTGAAGTCAAACTTTTATCATTTGATGTGTTGACATTTATTGAATAATAGAGCAAAGTTAAATTTATTATTTGTGTAAATAAAACTCCTATTAAACATGTTGTTACGGATTAATGTTGTTGACACATTAAGCAGGTTCTTTACATATTTAGAAGTCTCATCCCTCTCACCCCTCAGGTCCTCAAGCGAAGAATCTGCCACTATGTTAATATAAAGCTACTAATCCTCCAAGTGAAACCAATTGTGAAACGGCTTCAAAATAATTGTTGTTACAATAGATTTTTGTCACATTTTGAAACTGCGTCTCTTTGCTCTCGCTTTTTGCCAGCATACAGTATTAAATTGCATAAATATTAGAGCTTCTGGAGATAAATGGTGAACAGATTTTTAAATAACCATAAGAAAATATTTTGAATCATTTAAAAAATGTCATGCAAAAGAAAGCTTTTTAACTAAATTATTTCCCAGTGTAATCGGATGACACCCAAAAAGCCATCTTAATCTCCTTCTTCACTAGACAAGCATCCCTAATTCAAACGTAACATTTATCAGTCTTTAGAGCAATCATTATTTAATTAAATATAAATTTAATACTAAATTATAATTATGTCATCATGTGAAATAGCTGAAGAATTTTCTTTATTTATTTTAAAATTCATTTTCGACATTCTATTTAAAGGCTGAATGTAAAATGTTTTGTAAAGTAATGGTTTTTAGGCTTCATTTTTTTATTAATAAATTTGATTTAAAATCAATATTTTTTTTTCCTGTAAAGTTTCATTGTTTTTGGAGGAACATTTCAGGTAAAATACCTTTTTCCAAAGATATAAAAAATATTAATTATGCTTTCAAAAGCATTATTGTAAAATTTGTATAAATAAAAAGCAATTGCATACATGAGAATAAAGTTCTAAAAAAATATGAGTGACATAATGGGCTATTTGAGCTGTAGTATACTTAGAAAAGAAGTTTTTTGCCAAATTTATACTGAAGCAACTGGATTCTCTGCATTTCACTATTTGTTTCTATGATTCCTAGTGTTGTATCAATATGGGCCAAGCCGAAATAGGCATTTGGTTTCAAAATTAAAATAAAAACCTCACCCTAAGTTCATTGTTCAAAACTCTTCCTGTCACGATATTTGCATAAGTCATTATATGTTATAGATATTATATTTCAATATATTTAATTGAAGCATAATTTTTTGAAATTCCATACGATTGTTTTTTTCCGCTCAGATTGCAATATATACAGATCTTAGTTTTCAGTCAAATATATTAATAGTTGCTTTCCAGTTAAAATTTAATTGATTTTAAAATTCCGGAAAAAGTGGAGTAATGAATTATAAAATATATTCAACATTAAAAAGTGGAAACAAATAAAATTAAAAAATAAGCTAACACTTTTATTTGTGTACTAAAAGTATTCGAAATTCTAAAAAACCCATACAGATTTTCCAAAGATATTTGAAAAAATATGCAAATTTTAAAGTGTCACATTATATTGACAACCCACTGTACATAAAGCATAATACTTGAGCAGAGAACGATATAATGATACATAGAGAATTACAATCCGAATATATTATAAAATATATCCAAAAGGAATTATCAGATGAATGCAATGAAAGAGTAGAATGTTACCTCTTGTTTCTTTAGGGCATGTAGTTGCAGCAGTCGCACATGATTCGGAGCTGTTAGTGTTGTTCAATGCAATGTTGAAGAAAAACAGATAATGTATTACAACCAGTTACATCGGGGATTACAGTCACAACCCTCCCACAGTATGTGGGACTGTTTGCTGTGTTCTGTCTCGTTATAAAGATTGTCATATAAAGGACAAAATTTGCTACAAAGCGTATATATTTCCTAAAATATATTTTAAACATAAAAAAAAAATATCTAAAATTTATAAACGAATTGAAATTCCAAAAGGAAATTTGAAAGATTTCTTTAATAATTACAAAAAATTAATTAAAAGTTGAGAATTGAATTCTCAAATGTTGAGTATCACAATACATAAAGCTGTTACAGAAATTAAAGAGGCTCGAAAAATAGAATTTAAAAAATTAGTGAATTTTAAGAAATATTTTTTTAAAAAGTAGCTTTATAAATTCATTTCACTGACTGCTCTTTTTCTTCTTCCGAAAATATCACATGAACTCATGCACGATCAAAAAATATTTTCTCACGCTTTTAAACTTTAAGATTGGTGGGATTCACGTAAAATTCGTCGTAATGGAAACGGATGGTTTTGGAATGGACAGTAATCTTCCTAGAAGAAGCAAAGTGTATCTGCGACAGGCTCCTATCGACTCCCCATACAATGTGTCTTAGTATCCGTCATGCCGTTTAAGAACTCGGGAATAGAACGGGTTTGCTTATGATACCTGTTAAAAGCAATGTCGATTAGTGCACTGGAAAAGTGCGGGTATTGTAACTTAAATATTTCGTATTTCAATTAATTTCAAAAAATTATATGTTAATAACTAAAAAATAATAATTAGATTTTGATTTAATGTAGATAAATATCAACAAAGTAATTGTGAGTAATGAACTAATAGTTTTTAATTAGTTTTAATAAAAAATTGGAATTGGAAAAAATTTCTTAAACATATTTCTTACAATTCTGACTATCGTACACAACAAAAAATTACATCATCCGTTTAAAAACAAAAACAAATCATGAAAGTACGAGGGTAAATTAAATGAACGTGCTGTTCCAATTTTTGTAACAGAAAAGTTTATATTATAATATTCTTTTATTATTATTTTTTTTTACCAATAAATCGATTTCTCGAAATAAACGGTTAGTAAAACAAATTTCTGGCGAGGAAAAAAAATTCGTTGCTGATGAAAAAACTGTCTATTCAATAGCGTTTTCTTCCCTTCAAAAATTGCTTGACAGAAATGTTTGCGCATTGTTTCTGATCGTGCGAATCAAGATGAAATCAATATTGCAATGGAAGGCGGTACTTTCAGAAGTTCACCTACTCTACGAAGAGAGGCATGCAATTTTTCCCTGCGATTCCGCTAAAGATTGACAGCTCTAAAACGAAATTTCCGTTTCATTTATCATGGATATTATGTTTCATCATTAAATAAATTAGTGAATATATTTATAATGTGAGAAAGCTATGATGCTGCCGTTCCGCCTTGCGTTCATAAAACCCGCTATTGGTTATAAGTGTCGAGATATTTCAATACAGAACAAAACGAATATATTTGTATAAACAAACCATTTTCACGAGTTTTGCAGCTACTTTCACACGCAATAAATACAGATTCCAAAAATAAATGTGTGGTGTGTTGAAACTAACTTACAATTTTCGTCCTTTCAAAGTGTTGCTACTTGACCGTAGCGTTTAATCTCCCAATATAGAATGCATTAACCTTCAAAATACCTGCAAAAATTGGAATTTAGTTTATACTTACAATATTTAAAAATGTTTAATGTCGTTTATGTTAATTGCATCATCTTAAAATTATGGTCTATTGTTCAAATATTTTAAAGCCTACTGCCTCCTTTGACATCCGATATAGTAAATAATCTTTCACGCATTCGGAAAACAACATGTTGCATTAGCGACACGCAAACTCTTGTGACTCGTACTATGGCCGCATGACGCTTGCATGTATAATTAGTATGTATATTTTCTATATATCATTGAAATTAAGTACTGAACCCACGATCTCACGATGTCAATGCCTAAACTGTTCCGCCAGGCCACCGCAAATATTTGACCATCATGAGAGTTTTAGCATTAGAATCATTTATTAAAGAACTAAATTAAATATAAAGTAATCTTAATATAAATAAAAGTCATTGTGGGTATGTGGGTGGGTATGTATGTGGCTATGTTCCACATCTTCTCCTAAACCAATGGACGGTTTTCAACCAAATTTTGTACACTTATTATTTAAGAGAAGGGGAAGACACTTATGAACTTTTCCAAGTCCCAAAGTTAATTAAACAGTCAGTTAATTAGAAAATAACCGAAATCGTTTTTCCGCCGTAACTTCGGAGCAAACTGTCCGACAAAAAATATTTTTATACCATCTTAAAGTTCAAATTTTTACCTTTTCAATGATACTAATTTTATTTCTCTGACATTTTCCCTTCGATTGTTATTAATTTTTAAAAGTTCCAAAACTTTAAAATGCGTGCAGACGATTTTGAAATAACGAATATTTATAGCTACTCCGTTGCTAGGCAACGGTTAGACTTTGAACTAATTCACCTTTATTTCCAGCTTGGCGCTTGATACAGTTGCCAAATAGATTTGGCGATTGCTTAAATCGGAAGGTTACCGGAAAACGGTCTATGAATCCAAAATAAACAAACCAGGATCGTCCATTGACGTATATGATATGGTTGTCAGAGTTTTTATAATAGGAAGGTATATTTTGTCTTATGTATTCTTTTAAACAGTAGAAGCAGATGACATATAGCATGGTGGATGATATATTCCAAAGAGCAGATGATACCATTGAGTACAATGATGTAATTTACAGTAACAGAGAATTAAATTAGTCGTCCAATTATGTATTATCAACCGTCAGAACTTTTGACTTCCCCTTTCTATATATAACGAAACATTTACATTCGTAAATTTAAAAAAAGTAGCAATTCAAATTCTTCGCGCACGAAGTCGCGGGTAACAGCTAGTTGACTAATAAAGTGCAAGTAAAAATGTTTTCACTTTACAGAAAAAAATGAGTTGTCTCAGCGCCCAATATTTTTTCAGATTATCGATAGTAAAACTATTTGAAATGAAAAATAATGTACCTCATCAAGCGTTGGATTCAAGTGACTTATTTGCATCACGGAGGAAATATTTATTAAAAAGCAGTGTGACCCGTGTGACAGTCGTCCTCAAGGATTTAAAGCTCATTAGAAGGAAAGAAAACATACAATAAAACGTAAACCTAGAATAGCAATCAAGGTTTAAGAATCTCAAAGCAAGTTCAAAAACTACATCAATGCACAGAATATAAAAATTAATGCATATCATTCTTTTCCAAGAAAATAAACTTAAATCAAACGACAGGTTTAAAAATAATTCTTTTATTAGTCTGCTAAACAGCTAATTTTATTTAAAATTTTTATTATTATGTATTAAGATCTTCGGGAAATCAAAAGTTTCCAAAAATCAATATCAATTGGTTCCAGTGTTACTAAATCAAAATTTAATATCTTTAATGGTTATCTGATAATAAAGTTCTAGCAGCATTGCAATAGTGTATTGTCATCGAAGTTACAGAAAAATGAACATAATTTTTATCCTTTCCATCCGGAAGTGAGGGAAAAAATGGCTACAAAGTCCCATCTTTACAAACTTTAAGAAAGTCAAGTTAAATAAAAGTGTGTTAATATTTAGACAATTTTATATAAAAAAAATTATTATCATAAATATCTTTTCAAGTAAAAAAAGAAGAAAAAAAATTAGCCTTCAAATAAGCAGAAAATTCAGTAAAGGCATTTTCAAAATTGACAGATATTTACTCGAAGACACAAAGAAGAAAACCTAAAAGACGTGAACACGAGAAAACTAATAATGTGTTTGCATACAATTCTTCCTCAGTATATTTGCCGATATAGCAAATGTACAAATAAAAAATAAATGTCAGCATAAATTCTCCTCCTCAAATGAAGCGAAATATCTTTTTAAATATGCTGATTAATTTTCGCAATAAGGAGGTATTAAAAACTACCAACAGAGACAGTAGAGTCCCCATAACCCGGCCACTCTCTGTCCAGACGGGATTTTAAAAATCTACATCAGTCCGTAGATTATAAACTTAGGTCTACGTATTCAGTAGCATAAAAACTAATATTAAGCTTTTATAGCGTCGTCTTACGGAGAGTTTTTACTAAATTTTACCAAGTCTTACCCAAAATGTTGAATCACCTTTGCTTAATAAAGAGTTAACTTTTGAAAAAGAAATCATACCACTTTTAAAGTTGCGATAATTTTAGTATAAAATTTTAAAATTGATCCTAACCGAATTTTCTTAGTGCAACTCTTTGTCATTAATATAAAGCATGGATTCCTATATCTGGGCTGGTAAAATAAAATTAATATTGTTGTCATTCAGGGCCAGAGTTTCCTGAAATCCAACACAGGTCATGGCTAGGGCGCGTATTAAGAAGACATATCAACATTATATTTTTCAGTATTATTTCGTAAAGAACTGCTATTGTTTTTAAAGCACATTCATATGCATTGAATAAAGTGGCTGTACAGTCGCGGAACAAAAAGGGAGCCTCCCAGTATTATTTTGCCGTCTTTCATTGTAACTGAAAGAAAAGGTACAGTTTTACAAGAAATCTTATACTAAAAGATTCTATGGTTAAAACTTTCATCGGGAATAATCTACATATTTAAAATTACTTTAACTCCAACATTTTCAATAGTAGCAACATTTTTTGGCGTTATAAATAAATTAATCTGCAAAATATACCACAAGATATAAATTTTGGTTAATATACCACTAGCTACGTGACCCGGCGTTGCACGGGCTATCTCGAATAATGCGTCATTCCTTGACGGAGAGAAAAAGTGAGGTCATGTGACACATGCCCAACATTCTCTCCTAAATAAATAAGGAGAAAAGAGCGGTTCAATCATTCCGTCCGCGTAAAGGCTTCAAAATATACTTTTAAAAAATCGCAAAAATAATCTTTATTTTGTAAAATTACTATTCCGGAATTATTTTTTGTCTGCCTTTAGTACGGAAGGAATGAGATAACCCAGCGTTGATCGGAATCCGTATTTTTTCATATGCCCGCCTCCAGTTTATATGCTCATGAAGCAAGATGCACTGAGTACATGAAATCTAAAAGTGAAACCTCATAGAAAACAATAGTTTTACTAAAAACCCTATATGAGCGGATTTAATTTTCCCTGTTTCTTTATATCAATTACCAAAACCCACACAAAACTCTATCCACATTGACTTGTTGCATTGTTCAGGTTTCCATATTGCAACAATACATTTTTTTTATTTCTGTCAGCGTCACTTTTTTATTGTTGTTGTAACAATGTTCTTTAAAACTTTGTTCTTTAAACGACTTCAACAATAAAATAAATTTTGAATTGCGCTGTAACAATGAAAAGTATTGTTATAAAGTATCCGAAACAATGAAAAGTATTGTTGTAAATTAGTTTTTAATTAATATCTTTTTCACTAATTAAAATTTCGATATTTAAATGGCCGAAATGGATTCCTTGAATTATTCCCCATCTTTTGGTACTTTCTGCGCGCTTCTACATTCGGCGGTTCGTGAGAAGATAGAAGGACATACATACATACGTTTGTTTACCTTCGAATTTTAATAGGAGAGATGAATAGATTGGAAAATATATGGCATTTTATGTTCTCGAATAGATAGGATATATTTCCACAAAAAGATAATGAAGTTCTCCTGCTTGCCTTTACATGTTGATGCTAACATTTAACTTTATTTTGCATTTTAAATGTCAACTTAAATATCGGAGGGTTCCATTCAAGTTGTTGTAAATAAACATCACATCTGGACACACATGCCGTTTTGAAATTTTTATTACCTCAAACCACTATCTCCTTAGAGATGCGATTTTCAAATACACTCGTATGCTCTAGATCGAAAAGGTGAATTTATAGTGAATAAAAATTTTATATATATATAAATTTTTAAATAATAAAGTGGTGCATCATATAAAATTATCTTTTCGTGCTTAAATTTCTCATTTTTTTTCTATTCATATAGAAATGAGATTAAAAATTCCATTTTTCGCGATAAATTTTTCCACAGTGGAAGACATTTAAAACCCCACTTTTAATGTCTCTAGAACTATATTTTCGATAGCAACAGTTTTGCATTTAAATAAAATGATTAAAATGGTTTCCAGCCTTCGACGAATTAAAAGGAGTAAAAATCCTATTTTTATTGGCCTAAAAGACAAGAATATTCATTAAAGATTACGAAGTAGCAAACAAAATGACTGGTATGTGAAGCAATGTTGCTCAATGGTAATGTACAAAATAACGTTCTTCGAAAGCTAAACAAGGTATCTATAACAAAATCCCTTAGTTAACATTCCAGTCTTCAAACATGAACATCTCGGCACTGCAAATAAAAGTCAAAATCTGAAAGAAAAAACATGAAACTGTAACTGTATCAATTAAAATAACAAAAGTTTCTTCTACTAAAATGATTATGAAATTGCCATATGCAGAAATATAATAATAATAAACCCAAATTATAATTCCCAAAAACAATAACTAAGGAGTGACAATTCATATTATGACCCTGTTTCAACTTATGTTAATTAAAGTAGCTTCATTTACTTTCATAATGTGCTAGTTCAGTGCTTGTAAAAATCAGTGTCTTTTTCTATTAAAAGATTATATTCTTCAATTACACATCTCTAAAGTATCTATCTAAAAACTTTTCGCAAGAAATGACACTGAAATAAAACACTCTTTAAATGAATTTTCAAATAATTATTGAACTATAGATATTATAATAGCTTTCTTTACCATGAACACATAATAGCAAACAACTGCTATGTTCAAATATACTTCAATACTAATGACATTCTGAATCAAATCCTCAGGACGAAAACCATTTAAAAATATTGAATATTTCGTCCTACTATCTACAATTTATTTAAAAATGTTTATTTGAACATTTACAACAGCAATTTAAATTAGCAATAAATTGGATTTTATGCTGATAAATGCATTGACACTGAATACTTATTACAACAGATACACAATAATCATGCAAATAATGGATAAAATCGAATATAGTATATTGGTATCTAAATTATTTATAGAATTTTGTGAGAAATATTTTGTTACTCAGTTACACGAACCTCTTTACATTGAACCTGTAGGAATGGACAACTACAAATAATCCAAAGGAATACTGTACAAGGAAATATATATTAGAATGATCCTCAAATTTCGGTAACGCTGGGCGGAGCTTAAAATAATCCCGCACTTCTTTTCTGCTTCATTATTGAACGACAAAATCGGATGATTGTATAAGAATATTACTTCAGCTTTCAACAATGAAATAGAAACACGAAATTAAGGTATCCGACTGGTTTAAAATCGTCGTTTTCGATGAAATTATCAAAAATGTTTTTATGGCTTAATTTTGTAGCCTGTTTAATAAGCTTTCTAAAGCTGTCTCACTTTTTACTCTACGTGAATTACAAATGGAGTTACAGCTGTTTCATTACCGAACTGTAAGCATTATTTTGAGTTGCATGAAAACTTTAAATGCGTTTTCTGAAAAATGATATTTTTGAGGAAAACCGTCGACCGTAACAATGATTTCTCAAAACGTTATTCAAGTATTGATATGAAATTTTCTGAGATTGTTTTCTGTAATATGCTTGATGTTTTCCTCTAAAAACTAAGGTCAATTTTAAAATCAAGTAATATTTTTAAGTGTTTAAATATAAACGAAAAGCATATTTTATGAAAAATTACCAGTTTAGTAACTATGTTCAGCTATATCTCAAAACTATTTTGAAGTACAAGAAATATTTTAGAGCATAACACATATAACTGTCATAAAAATGTACTCCTACAAGGATTTATGTATATTTAGAATATGAGTTTGTCTATAGCTGTTAGCGTAAAGCAAATATTTTAGTCATTTTTCTTCAAATCTCTCAGTTTTTTTAAAAAAATATTATTTTGAAAGATTAATTTTACAATATTTTCATAGTTTTAAAACATATGCAGTTGAAAAATAACATTAAAAAATATATATAATTTATTTTTCAAAAATATTTCTCCGAACACAGTCAGATACCTTAAATATTTGTTTAAGCAATGAAGACGGGTTTTTTTTTCATGAGAAACTTATTTATGACATCAAAAATGGGTGTTGCTATTGAAAATTTTGAAGTTAGTGCAATTATAACTTAGTTGACCCCTTATGAAATTTTTAACCATAGAATATTTTAGTATACGGTAGTTTAGTATGGTCGGTAACTTTTTTAATGCCCAATGAATGATCGCAGAGTAATGCTGGGTAGCTCATTTTTATTCCGCGACTGAAATTTTTCATCTGAAACTAAAGAGAAAGACATCATTTACCGCGGAAATCAAAGTGTCTAGTTGTCTGAGTAGCCACTAGCGCAGTGCGATCGTTTATAACACTTCAGAGTGAGACCCTGATACTCCTACTTCTTAGTTGTAACTAAACGTCACATCTGTCCAGTACTCTTATTACGCTTTAGCTTTTTTCATTATTCCAAACCACCATCTCTGCAGAGCAGAGGTTAACAAAGAAAGACGGAAACTGCCTTTTCAGAAGTTAACGTTTCGAAGTGAATATAAAGTTTATATAAAAAAATATTTTAATAATAAACTGGTACCTATTTAAAAATTATTCATTCGTTTTTTAAATTATGCATTTTTTCTGTTTGTTTAGAAATGTTACCGTGAAAGACCGAAATTTGGAGAATGTCGACTTTCACCGGTGAATGTCAACATTCACATAGTAATGTCACCGGTGAATGTCAACATTCACATTTGGAGAATGTCGACTTTCACCGGTGAAAGTCGACATTCTCCAGTTTCGGTCTTTCACAGTAACAGAAATATAATTCAAAATCGTTTTCCTCGTGATAAGTCTTTCCGTTGTGGCAGGAATTTAATACCATACTTATCTAAAACTACATTTTCAACAACAACGAAATCAATTGATTTCTAAAATCTATACTATTTGTAATAAAGAATTTTAAAATGAATTAAATATTAAAAAGCGGAAAATAATGAAAATAAAAAAATTTGTAACCCACTCTTTTATCAGTATACTAAAATAAAGAATATATTTTTTTATAAAAAATATGAACTACAAAAAAGACACTGAAAGCAATTCAATGAGGTCATTAAACCCAACTGGATGTCTTTAAAAAATCTAATCATAAGAAAATTCCTATAATATTGATAAAAATCATTGATATATTTTAAATGTGATAAAAATCCCAGTTTATTTACAGTATTACTACCAGTGGACTCGGGCTTTTGCGAAATCGTTTTGACGTGCTAATATTTGATTTTAAATCATTATTTTCAAAGTTTATACACACTAAAAAAACATTTTTTCTAAAGGCTTTTTTTTTTACCTTAAGAAATACTTGCAGTACTACAGGATTACACTGGAAGTAGTTTAGTTATAAGCGCACACTGAAAGATTCAAAGTTTTCAAAACGAGATTAGTTATCTTAATTGTGTTTAACTCCCGTTTTTGAAGGTAAATTAGGGCTATTTTAGACAGATCTTGCAATTTAAGCACCGCCCAAATGACAAGGATTATAAAGGTTAACATCCCACCAGCGGGATGATATTTGATCTGCGACGAATATCCTTCCGCTCCAACGTCTCATATACAAGGCCTTTCTGTCAGGGAATCGGGTCTCAAATCCTCGACCCACCAGTCCGGAAGTGTAACCTCTGCCACAAGGCCACCTAAAATTTACTGACTTTTTCCACCTTAAACTAAGGAAAAGACACCATTTATTTAAGAATTTCAGTTCCTCAAAACTTAATATAGTTCAGAAAAATAAATGTTTTTCCTACGTTTGGTGCAGATTACCCGGCAGGAAAACGTAATTAGAGTAAAATTTACTTACACAAGAAGATTAGCGGTTTGGTTCATTTGTAAATTAACTTTTGAATCAACAGGGCCGAAAAATATACCTTGTGCTGAGGATTACAGTACCATATATATGAGGGGATATGAACATCTTGAGCCATTCCACAATCATCACCATTACGGACTGTATCAATGTTCTCTCGTATCAATCTACCCCAACTCCCCCTACATAAAAATAAAAAGTGAATTATGAAAAGTTTGGATTGACTCAATTGGCGTCTGCCAATTGTACGTTCATTAAATCTGATTAATAAAATATGCTTTCATTATGTATGTATGTGGATGATTTAGTAATTTTTGTGATAATTATTGCCTGTATCAAGATGTTATAAATAACATTAAGTGTATTTGAAGTGCATGAAAACAAAACCTCTAAGTTTTTTGTTATGCATATTGTAAAACATAAGAACGGAATTAGTTTGTCACAGTCTGAATATATGGAATCATTATTGGTTAAGCATAAAATAGATAAATGCAAAAGTTCTAAAGCTCCAATTATAAAAGGGGAAGATAAGAGTTTCCCGCTTACAAATGAAGTGATGGACATTATTATGTTTCAGGACCGTGAATGCCAGTTCTGATGCTGGTAGGGGAAATGCGGAAAAGGGTAAATCATTTTTCTGGCGGTGTAATTTTATTCGGTAATTTATTAATTTCATGGAAATGTCATAAGTAAAAAAGGGTTAGTTTTTCAAAATGTGAAACAGAGTTATTTGCGATTTCTGAAATTTATTAAGACATTATTTGGATTATAAATTCATTATCTGAGCTAAAATTCAAACAATTTATAAATGGTGCTGCAATCTTAACTTCAGATACTCAAGCAGAAATTCAGTGGATTAAATGCACTCAGGCTTTGAATAAATCAAGACATAAGATGAACTTGCGTTTTCATTTTGTGAAGGATTAATTACATATTCAAACTAGAATTTTTAATTGCTGATCTTCTAACAAAAGCTGCAAACGAAGAGAAGTTAATCTATACTGTGGAAAATATTTCATTAACCAAAATAATTTCATATGCATATTTATGTGTTCTGTATGTTTTGTGTATTTGTAATATTTGTAATTTTGAAAAATGTATCACTCGCATGAGAGGTATGTTGGGTTGAGGCGAACGAACTATTTTTTAACGCGCATGAATATCTGTGTGATTTAGCGCTTTCCGCTTCATCCTAATTCATTTCCTTCCTCCACACGGCTACCATGGTAATTGCTGTGTGCTTATTGTATAATTCTGTGAACATATGTATATACGTATTTTTTATGTTAATAAATGTCCTATGCTTAAGATTTACGAGAAAGTGATTCTTATAGAAGAAAAAGCACATCAAATTAATATCTGAGATTAGAAAACTGAGGGACATGCAATTATCATACTATAAAAAATTTCGATTTGACGCTGGTGAGAAAGAAATTTGAAGTAGATTCATACATCTAGTCCAAAATGTTGTGGCATGAAACTTTTCTAAAATGTCTTCTGTTTATTATAGCAACCATATGGTAGAAACACGCATAAGTCTGAACGCTATAAAGAAATTATATAGAGTATTGTTGTAAAATGCTCTTAAAACAATTTTGAAACATTTATTTAGATTAGAAAAAAACTGCTTAGAAATAAAAGTGGTATGAATCAAAATCTTTTTTTTAAATTTCGAAGTGGTTAATTTAAATTTTGATTTGTAATGATAATTTATAAAAATAAAATACCACAGCAATTCAACAACAAGGAAGCAGTTACATACATTTATTGAAAAACGGAATATGATTTTTTAAAAATTTTTGATATAATTTTCCCCCAAAAAAATCTTAAAATTTTTTTAGATACATACTGGACACACTCATTCTCAGCTGGAGGATTTCTGAATTTCACCCGCCCAGGAAATTCACGTTGAGAACAAATCGATCTCATTCTCCTAACATTTTTTCAGATTGCTAAAACTTTAAGTGTTGGAATTCATCTCGCAGGGTCTAAATATAATATCACACACTAAAAACAACAGAAACCTATAAATAAATTAAAGTAGAATTGTAATTCTATAATAGTTAGCAATGTTTGGTATTGAGAGCACCGCCCCAAGTTCAGCAAGAATTATAATGGTTCTGAGTTTTCAATGCAAGCTGTTTTATATAAATATCTCACCTGGAAACATCTGACGTCTTTAGCCTTTTTTATTACCTCTAACCACGATCTCCGTAAAGTTGCGGTTTTCAAATAAGCATAGAAAAATTGAATAAAAATCTTATATAAAATGTTTTTAAAATAATAAACTGGTGCAGCTTACAAAATCATTCATTATTGCTTAAATTTAGCATTTCTTCGAGCTGTACGGAAATGGATGTAAAATTCCCATCCTCGCGATCAAGTTTTCCACGGTTGAAAACATTTAAAACATCACTTCTGATATCTCTAGAACTATATTTTCGACAGCAATAGTGTAAGGCGATATTGGAGTGTATATTTTCTAAACAGGATGACGCAACAATAGCGGCTAATACAGCTCTCGACTTAAGACGCGTAAAAATGTTTTCGAACCAGAACTTTCACTCTGCAAGCAAGACAAAACATTCAGAAAATGCTGCATTCCCTCATCGAGTGATTTCTCATCGTCTCCTCAGTTCGGTATTCCGCGATACGTGTCATTTTTACAAGCATTTATTTGACTCCTTTCATGACTATAAGGATAGAATTTTTCATTCGATTTTTCCTTCACTGTTTCTTCATCTGCTACAGTTCCGAAATACGGTACAAGTGTTTATTCCCTATCAATATACAATATTTATAGAATTTAGCTTTCAGTTAAATGTATTAATTGTTTTGCAGTTAAGAGTATATTTGATTTTAAGATTTCATAATAATTGTAATAATGAATTATGAAATATATTAAGCATTAAAAAGCGGAAAAAATAAAGATGAAAAAATATTTTTAAGCCAACTCTTTTATTAGTGTGCTAAAATGAAGAAAATGATTTTTTTATAAAAAAAATATGTAGGGTGAAACTAGGGATACTTGGCCCTACGTGATTTTCTCACCTGGTGAGATAATTGGTAATTTTTGTGTGCCATTTTTATTTTACCTCTGGTCATATGATCTATTGGAGGGGGTTTTCATTCCAATCTGAAAAGCCATCGTATTGGTTTGTAGATAAATGTATTTAGGGGGTACAAAAGTAATTTTTCACTTTTTCATCCCTCAGTGGATAGGAAATTTATTATTGAATATATGATGAATTAAATTATTTCTTAGTTTTAAGCATGTTTCTAGCTTTAATTTCATACATGATTTTATGCGGTTTTTTAATAATAAGTGGTTTAATTTTTAAACTATTCAGAAAAAGTCAAGTTAGGGCTACTTAAACCAATCAAAAGCTATTGAAGTTCCGATGTCGTAGCCAACCGAAGCATATTTTGTTGTTGAGATCAGTTTTCTGGTGCGTGTAGTTTGTTGGCAAAATGGCAGCTGAAACATACAGAATATTTTTTAAAATTGTTTGCTAGTAATTATTTAATAAATAAAATTTCTTTTCAACATGCTAATTTCAAATAATGCAAATAATTATTTTAGTAAGAATTTTAAAAAAGAACTGAAATTTAAGCTATTTTTTCCTCGCCTGAGGAAAAAAGATTTATTTATTATTTTAATAAAAATCTTTTGATCGAACTATTTGTCATCGTTTGGTTTTATTAACCATTTCGCTCTTTCTGTTGAGTTTGTCTTTATTTCGTGATATGAAATTTCTCCTAAAATATATTTTTATTCTTTTGCTTTAATTTTTCTATAAATTTTAAAAGAACCGAAATGGTCTTTTAAGCTTCTCTATTTTCAGCTTTGTACAGCATTTTTATATCCTTTTTTCAATTTGATGCTATTCTTTTTTTCTAATTTTCCAAAACCGGGAATTCTTAAGCGCTCTAACGACGCTGCTGTAATTCAGTAGTATTAACCTAATATTTGAATTTCGCGCAAATGCAAATTAGCAAAAGAATTTAAATACTCTTTGCATATAGGGTCACGTATTCCTAGCTTAGGGTCAAGTATCCCTAAACTTAGGGATACTTGACCAGAGGCGATATCATGAAATATATTTATTTTATAATTAAATGAGATATCAGTTTGGCATAAGTACATTTATAATTTTAAAAAATCTTTTTTATGATGATAAATATTCAAATTTTGAGAAAAATAAGAAAAAGAAAAAGTAAGGTAAGTATCCCTAGTTTCACCTACTACAAAACGAAGTCATAAAATCTGGAGACACGGAAAATAATTCAATAATTAAATTAAGCCCGAATGGATGTCATAAGAAAATCTAATCAAAAGAAAATTTCCGAAATTTCATTAAAAAGTAATGATAAATTTTAAATGTAATTAAAATTCCAGTTTATTAACACACTACGTACATACTACACATTTACGAATTCGTTTTGACGTCCATATTTATGATTTAAAAATATTTTCTACGTTTACGTACACTGAAAAAAGTACTTCTAAAGGCTTTTCTTATCTTTAAATATAATGCGCTACTACAGGAGCACATTGGAAGTAGTTTCCTTATAAACGGATGCTGGAAGAATCGAAGACGTCTACATGAGATTAATCGCATTAAACTTCCGTTTTGGAAGCTAAATGAGGGCATTATAATATGGACTTTGCTATATTGAGAACCGGTCAAATGACCAGGAAGACACCTGAACCAGCTTTCTCTTCTATTACCATTCACACCGCACCAATGGGAGGATATTTGTTCTACGACGAATTTAATATCTGGTATACCAGCCGTATCTTCCAGGGAATCGGATCTCGAATCTTCAAATTTCCAGTTCGGAAGCCTGACCACTGAAATGTGCTGATTTTTTCCATCTGAAACTAAACAGAAAGACACCCTTTACAGTAGATATTTTAGTATTTAAGTAAGAAAAAAATGTAAAAAAAAATTATACTACCATGTTCAAAAATTCTGGGAGTGAATTTATACCGGAAGAATGAATTGAGATAGAATTTACTTGTTTCGTTTTCTTTCGAAGTAACTGCTCTACTCAATAATGCATTTTTGCTAACATTCATGCAAAGATGTAAATACTATTGCAAGCTTTCTTTAACCACCTCCTACTGTGTCTTCGGCCCCGCACTTCTTTGGAACTGAAAAATCGTTGCTCCTTAAGCAAATTCTTCATCGAGGTAAAAACTCATAGTGAGATCAGGGGAATAAGCTGGCTGTAAATGTATTTGACAGGAAATTTAACACTGGGAGGAACTTGTCAGCAGTGCCTTATCGTCTTGAGAGTACCTTACTTGGCATTCCGCCCGAAGGGAAGTTCTGAATGTAATAATAGTTTTAATAATGGCCTACTCCCATACGCCATATATATCTGAACTGGATAATTCCTCTTCTGATAGTCAGTCACATAATAGACTTCGCTTGCTCAACAGGAAATGGTATAAATAATTTATATTTGGAGAATATATTTACAATTTTCGGACATTTTTGAACGCATCAGTACATTAGAGTGTATTTTTTAAAATTCCGTAAATAAATAGATTTACAAGAAAATTGTAGAATCCTCACTAATAGTCAGTTTGATAAGAGAGGTTAATATTGTATTTTTTTCCTGATTCTGAAAAAACAAAGTCATAAATACTCTCTATTTGTGGCCAAAGAATTTTGTTCCTAAATGAGATCCATTGACTTTCTACTTAAGTAGCATTTCCTTCTCAATTGAAAAATGAAACCCAAAGAAGAAATAATCTGGTCATTATTGCATAAAAACGTTTAAAAAATTAAATAATCGAGCTAGAAACACGGAAAATGAGATCAAATTAATGAAAAAATAAATAAATAAAAAGGAACAAGAGAGAGAGAAATTCAATGATGTTGTTTACTACGAACCAAATTTCGAATAGCGAATTCCGAAATAGTAATTTTTTCTACCTCCTTGTTATCGTTATAAATATTTACGAGAGTTATCAGGAAGTTATCTATGTAGAGAGAGCAAAGTGATGCCACTTGGTAACCTGTATTATGTAGATGGAAAGTCACTGTCGCTGCAGTCTTAACCCTATTTGTCATTTGTTACCTCAGTACAGAGCTATTCCAAGAAATTTTTGAAATTCCTATGTAAATGAATATTTTTAAGGATATCACTTATTTTTGTGCATAGAGCAGTCACTTTTCTCTTATTTGGTTACAACAAATGGCGTTCGGATCTTTTACCTTCCTTATTTTCTTGTCTACTCTTTACTATAAATATTTCACTTCCACGTAAGAAGCACTGCGACAAAAGGAGAGTTACTAATCTAAAATATTTCATGGCAATTTAAATATAATAATTGTTTTGTTCAATAATAAAGTAAATTTTATAATTATTATAAATTCATATCATCTATATCATATCGATATTATATCAGCTCAATTTTATATTATTTAAATTCAATAGTTGTGATAACTTTGTTTTTTGCTGAATAATTGTATGATGTTAATAGTTCTGACAAATCAATATCAATTTATAATTTAAAGACTTAAGCTACTAAATTGGAAAAAGAGTAAACAAAAAAACATTTATGGCATAAAAAATAAAAAAAAGATATAAATGAATTGCTTTATAAGAAAATTGAGGCCAAACTAGACGATGGAAAAAAATTTAAAAACACAACATAAACTAAAACAAAACAAGACGATGGAAAAACGGAGCATAAACTAAAACGAGACAGAAAATTCAATAATATTATAAACTAAAACGAGACAGAAAATTCAATAATATTGTTCACCATATCCTGAGTAGAGAGTTCCAAATGGTTTTTTTTCTATTCTCTTGATCCATTCAATTTATAGGAATAATAAAACGAACGATATAGATAAAACTAATTGGATTCATGAGAAATGTTTGGAGAACTGAATATTACATTAAAGAACAATTTATTCGCCTTCTTTGAAGTTGACGTAAAACTGTACTAAAAAAACAAATTAGAGAAAAAAAACTTTGAATATTAAATAGAAATATGACAGACTGTAAAAGTATTGGAAACTTTTATGGAAATATTTTATGATTCCTACTATCAAAAATTCTAGAACCGTTTGCAAGAGCGTTTATTTCTGAAGAAGTTATTAATAAGGAAAATTTTCCGATATATAATTTAATTTACTTTCGCCATCTTGATATTTAAATACATTTTTCAGTTAAGACCAAATATCACATGGCAGTGGAATTATTGAAAGAGTTGGAAAATTAGGAATAAAAATGTGTTCGAGACGGTTCGGTTTAAAATTTATTTTTTTCCATAGGTCAAATTCCGTCATATTATTGCAAACAATTCCGTTACATATCACTTAAAATATTAAGCCTCTTTTATTTTATGTCAGCAAACATTTCATATCAAATTATTTTTCTATAATTTGAGTACTATAATTTACAGCAAAAAGACCAATTTTTTTGAATATATCTTATAGTTTAATTGGTTAATTTTAAGAAATTTATATATAGATTCTATTTACTTTCTCTAAGTTTAAATAGTTAATATCTTTATAGACCACTTTCATCGCTTGTAATAGTAACTTTTATAACTAAATTAATAAATTGAAAGCATAATTTTTTAAAATTTTACATTTGCTGGTTATTAAGAATGAAAAAGAGAATCCCAAATAATCCACTTTAATATTAAGTGTATTGAGTTAAATTCATCCGCATAGCCAAACTTAATAACAAAAATTTATCAGGAGATAAATGTTGCAACATATTTCTTTTATCATGTGTAATAGAGAAAAGAACAATATAATTCTTTGAAAAACAAAACAGAATAATTTCAAAATGAAAATAAATTTCCAAAAACATGTTCAAGAAAATCATTAAAAATATCCTTACTAAATTCCAAAGTGACAAAACTTTTAAAGAATAATTTTTTGAAGTTAAACAATTCTTTACACTATTTCTTACATAAAATTACTAAAAGATAAGAAAACAAACTGTAATAACTACATAATTGACATGAAACTAATATCTGAGGTTCTAAACAAAGGAAAATGCAAATGTCCGTTATCGTCAATAAAAAAGCATGAGAAAGACGCAGTTCGGGTCCGCGCCGTAGATTTATCGTGAAAACGCCGGGATAAAATCATAAAACAAGTATTTCGTATTAATATGTAATTTAATTATCAATTTCTTTAATACAATATTTACACAGATTAGTATAATGGTTACAGAATAGATAAATCACAAGTTTAACGCATGTAGAAAGGGTCTGCGGTAGCTTGTGATTTATCTATTCTGTAACCATTATACTACTCTGTGTAAATATTGTATTAAAGAGATTGATAATTAAATTGCATATTAATACGAAACACTTGTTTTATGATTTTATCCCGACGTTTTCACGAAAACTCTACGGCGTGGACCCGAACTGCGACTTTCTAATGTTTTATTTAGAGTAGCTTTTGATGGCGCCATCAGTTGACAGTATATAAAACTACATTTCGCGTATGTGCAGTAAAACATTATTTACTACAAATGTTCATATTTCCCGTAATATTCATATTTTTGAATTCAAATTGTAATACAATGTTTCTTTTACGTATTGTCAAGTATTCTGAAAGTTTCATAGAATTCGGGAAAAACCTCTGCATGATATAATCAAAAAACATGTGGAGTTTGAAATTTTCAATTTCATACCGATTTTTACTTATATTCTGAGAATTATTTTTTATTTTCTCACTTTGGGACCTAGTAATACTCCTCAAGCTCTTTAAAATGACACCAGAATCCACCTCCCAGATAAACGCGTTTCCACGCTACACTTATTTATAACCTTACATAAAACTAATTCATAACAATTACGTGCGTGCGCCTATACTGGTACGACGGCGTCACAGGCAAAACAAATACTATGAAACAAACTCTTGCAGATATGATCTATCCGTTGTGGGCTCAACCATTGTTTTCGCATTATTAGTCTCGTAGTTATTAGCGATTCAAATCTGACGGTATTTTGTCACACAAGAAAGTTCGACCGACTATAAATGAAAAGAGCGGATAGACTTTTCCACGTTAAAAAGTTTCGATTTCATGTATAATAGAGCTGGTCAGAAAGAAAAATCTGAAGAAGATTCGAACATTTAGTCCGAAATATTGTCACATTCTAAGGAATTTACTCCTAAATATAGTAACGATATCACTGAAACACGCATAAATCTGAAAGCAATTTCTCTCCCAAAAATTCATAAGAATTTTAAAATATCTACTTAACATACTCATTCTCAATTAGAAAAATTCTGAATTACACATGCCAAGGAGTTTCACGTTGAAAGAACATTGCGAACTCTTTGTTCCAAACAACTTACTCAGACTGCCAAAATTTGAAGTGTTAGAATTCATCTCGCTTGCTCTAAAAAATAACATCACGCACAGAATAAAACAGATATATATAAATGAATCAAAACAGAATTGTATTTCTAAAACCTTTAAGAATGTTTCGTATAGAGAGCACCGCCTCAAATTCAAAAGGAATTTAATTATTGCTGAGTTTAGGTTATGGTTGATGTTCATAGTTCGACGTTGAAAGTAATGGCGATACAATAGTTTATCGGACTCCACAGAATACATATATGTGGGTTCCCTACTGGCTGTTGTACCTAAGCTTCACATCCGGACGGATATGACGTCTTCACAGTCTTTTATATCGAACCACTATCTCCGTAGAGTTGAGGTTTTCAAATAGAGACGGCAACTGTCTATCTCGTTTAAAGTACTATTCAACAAAATCTTTATATACATTAAATTTTAAATGAGAAACTGGTACAACTTACAAAATTATTCATTCTTGCTTTATTTTGCATTTCTTCAATATTTATAGAAATGGGTTTCAAAATTCCATACCTCACGATAAAATTTTACACTGTGGAAAACTTTTAAAATTCCACTTTCGATATCTAGAGCTATATTTTGGACAGTAAAAGTGTAAGGTGATATTGGCGTGTACATTTTCTTCTGAAATAATGACACTTTTAAACAACTTGGCTTCAATTTGCCCGGTTTTACTTTCAAAATATGTGAATCCCTTTCTTTCGACCTATTTTTTAAATCCCTTTCAAGAATTTAAAATTGTTTCTGATAAATACTATTTTTTATAACTAATTAAATGAAAAAGTTCTTAATTTAATTTATTTTTTAAAGAATTTTTGCAACTAATGAAATCCTTAATTTTATGAGCACGTTATTACTTGAATAATTTACACTGAAATTTGTAAAAGCCAGCTGCTTTTTTACACAATAAAGTAAGAAATTAAATTTTTTGATATTTCATTTTCATTCATTTCTTTATTTTTATTTCGAATAAAAAAATACTTTTTATCCTAAGGCCTAATAAATTTTCACAAACAATCAATCGCCAAACATATTTCATAACCCCTCCGTACAACTTTACTTGTCCGACTTTCCTCTTTCCACCAATTTAAAAAAAATGATGTTCCAATGTTGGAAAATTTTGTTTAGATGGAGCTGATAATGTATCTTTTAATATTAGCATGTGCAACCCCGTTTCATCATTGAAAATGGTGAATTACATAGCCATATTCGATTCTGTTTTCTGGGTTATCGGACACGTTTATGGACAGGTACGAAATATTTGTGAAATATAGTTTATATAAAAAAAATGAAAAATGTAGAAAGAAAGGAAAAGTTATGGAAATAATCATTCCGTTTCCTCTATTTGGCAAAAGATAATTTGATAAGAAACCGTCGACAAATCCTTTCATCGATGTTTTTTTAAATTTGACATCGTCTGAAAGACACATTATGGCTATATTCAGTTATTAGATAAAACATTCGATATAATATGCGGCAAAAATTTTTACCTTTTCATGCATTTGAAAATTAATAAATACTGGATTGTTTGATATTTTGTGAATCATACTTCTAATTTTCGATAAGAAAAAATGGCAAATAGGAAACCTCAAGTTGGATGGAGGGTGTATTATTTTTATCACTTTCGTTTCAGAAATGTTTATAAAAGCCGCTTTCAAAAAACCTGAAACAAGAATAAATCAGTTAATGAGTTGGATTTTAATCGGTTTTCTTACATTAACGTCACTATTTGAAGCTTCAAAAGAGTAATTTTCAGACGGAAATTGTAATTTTAAACCGAAGTCGAATGTCGAGAAATACTTTTGAGCTTCCAAATTCAATGTCTTCAAAAAGTCTTCAATAATCTTTTAGAATTTTTTTTTATTTTTTATTGCTACAAATAAACTCTCTTTAATGCCTTTTCCTGCAAATTATGCTTCATACACGCTGTTTCGTGTTATGTTCTCGCTTTTCATACAAATTACCTTTGTTTTGCAAACTTTTAGCTGGAATTTGTAAAATACAGTAAAACCTTCCTACAGCGGCTGCCCTCAATTCCATAGAAAATTGGCTGCTAAGAGGTTTGGCCGCTATAAAGAGTTTCGTGTTTGGAATTACAAAATTCATATATATTGAAGATGCAACTCGTTTTTCTAATAAGTTGAGAAATTAAATTTTGTGCAGTATTAAATGATTGATTCTTTCACTTTTCAATGAGTGGTCAGGAAAAGTTCATAACTGTAACTTGTCTGCATTACAGAGGAGTATATTCATTTCCCCTTATATTATACTAACAACTACTAACAACGAAAGAGTAAATTTCTATATATAAGTCGTTAAAAGCAGAAATGCTTCTCATTTGGAAAAATTTCTCTTATTTTTGTCAAAATCGGCCTCCGAAAAGATGACCAGTAATATTTGGTAGATCTGATAGTAAAAAAGTGTGTAAAAGATTTTCTTTTTAAAAAAATCTTAACTGCAGTTAAATTTGCGCTAACTTTTTATACAAGCCCAGACAGCAATTTTAGTTTGCAACAAACTTGCAGCAGACTTGCACTGCAAATCTGTAAGCTTGCAGCAAGTTTGACACGACAAGAGTACAAGTATGAAACAAGTTTGCAGGAAGTTAACGTAAGCTTCGAAGTCACCATGGGACAAACTTGCAGTAAACTTGCCGCAAGCTTGCATTGCAAACTCATTGCAAATTATAACAAAAACAGAGTACGAACACAACCCGGGATAGAACTCGCGACCTACCGCTTAGTAGCCAGACGTCGATACCACTCCGCCAGTCTGACTACGAGAGGAGAGATAGATTTCGCTAATACATCGTTCGATTCGTATACGATTTATTTTAAACTATTTTCTTGATTTCATTAATTTTTTGAGTTCAGAATGTGATTTGAAGTCAAAGGGAGAGCGATTTTCGCTAATAACTACGCTTTGCTAGTAGAATAAAATATGAAATTAGAGTTCAAAAGTAATTACTTTAAAATGGGACAAAATGTATAAGTTATTATTTTTCAACAAACATTGACTGTTTATTCGGTTTAATTTTGTTTATAAACGTCAAAATTTCAACATTAAGAAAAAAGGGATATAGTTTTCTTTAAAGTGCGAGTGTTATATTTAGTAAAAAGATAGAAAATGTTTCAAAATTTTTTAATAAAAAAGTTAGTTTTTTCAAAAATTAACATTGATTCATTGAATTAATAAAAAGAAGGACGGTCTAGGAGATGCTATTAAAAATCGGATGTTTTTTTTTAAACAGAGACAAAGATAATTATCTCTTCGTGCTATCTTTGTATCAAGCTTGTTTTGCAAATTTGCATTGCAAGGAGGTGGCGTTAGTTGTCACGGCGAACTTGCTACAAGTTCGCTTCAAGCTTGACGAGTCAAATTTGCGATGACAAGGCAATATCAAGTCAAAATCAAATTTGCTGCAAACTTACTTGCTATCTAGGAGATTGCCTGTATTTTAAAACTTTTTACTCGTAACATATTGCATTAAACGATTTGATTTTTAATTTCAATGTCTGTTTCAATACAAACAGAAGCAATACAAACGTAGAAAGAATGAATATGTATGTAAGATGCACTAATTTATAACAGTGAAACCTCTCTGAGCGGCCACCCCTCCGTTCCGAGAAAAATTGGCCGCTCTGAAGGGTTTTCGTTACAATTAGAAGATAATTGCTATAATACATAATATAAACAAGTCTGACACATATTTCTTATTTAAAGTGAAGTTTGAGACTTATCTAAAGAGAAAATAGTACCTTATTTAATAATTTTTTACATTTTTTGAAAAACGGATACAATTTGTGACTGTTTTAAGTTTTTCCCCTTCCAGGGAAAAAAACCATTTTTTCAGTTTAAAAAGAAGTAAATCTCTAGCCGATGCGTTTGTTAAATGGGATGGGCAAACCCACCCGGCGGTCGTTCAGAGGGGGTGGGTGGCCGTTGCTAGGGGTTATTTTAACATTAGGTCTATGGGCCGAAAAATCGCTGCCACGAAAAATTGGTCATTAAGACGGGTGGCCGCTATGTAGGGGTGGCCGTTCGAAGAGGTTTTACTGTATTTAAATATTATTTTATATTAGGTTTCTATATGCTAAATGCTTAGTGCGAGTATAGAAAAGAGTTCTATCTCTATTTGAAAATCGCAATTCTACGGAGTTGGTGATGGATAATAAAACAGGCTAATGTTTAGTTACAACAGCTGGAAGCCTTCACATTTACTTCACGATATTTTGCATTAAACGCCTTATTTTTGGAATTTAAAATTCTATCTCTAAACATTTATAAGGCATTCAAAATTTAAGCAATCATGAATATTTTTTGTAGAATGCACGATTTCATTTTTTAAAAATAAAACTATATAAGTTTTTAATACCACGAGCATTAGGTTCTCATCCATATTCTTATACGTTTGTTTAAAAATCGCAGCTCATCTCAGGCACTGGATTGAGGCGAGAGAAAATGGAAAGGCTGTCCGAAGAAATCTGTATTTAAATAACCAGATCGACGACAGCTCCTCGTCAGTTTCATCAAATTCAGCCACGGTGCAGCAGAAAGTTAACAATTTTTACACGCAGCTGAATTATAACTTTGAATCACCACAAAGAATCCTCCCACGGCCGAAAGGATGAAAAATCAATTGAAAGTGGATGTAATCATAAACTGAAAGTAATAAAAGTATGAACAAAATTTAAGAATACCGAATGAATTAGAATGTTATCCCAATAAATGGTTACCAACAAAAATTATAGAAATCGAAAAAAATTTCCTCGCTGAATCGCTTAGGAAAATAAATATGTCTAGCATATCTGGATATGCTCCCATTTTTAGACAATTTGTATCAATTGTATAATTTTGTTGCCATTTTCCATATGGTAACCAAGTTAAAAATTACTTTTGTCGATACTCTTGAAGGCATCATATCTGAAAATTCATAAGCAGGCTTACATCTGTCTGAATAATTAATATTGTCCTCGAAGGATAAAAAAAATCCTCTTGTGGCGATTTAATCAGTCGCTTTAGAGTTTGGTTAAGCAAGTCCTATAAAGCCACCTGTGCTGGAGCTTCAGTTACATAAATATTTTATGCACAACTCATCCTTTTAGCTTTTTCAAGTTCACTCTTTCTTTTATTTTATTGATTTTTTTAAAAAACTTGCAATGAATCAGTAGAGCTAAGGCTTTGTTTTCCGATATTGTATCTATTTTTGTCACTCAAATAGCAAGATTTTTGTTATTTCATGTGTGTCCTTTTATTCCCTATTTCGTAAAAGCCACATACACTCTTTCTGCATTTGTTTTCTCTTGCTTGCTCTCATTCTGTTCTTTAATTTTCCTTCCTATAATTCGTTCACTGCTGTTTTCAAAAGCGTTTAATGTCATGTTTTAAGGACGCATATTCAAAAGATTTTAATAACAAACAGTGTTTCCAATTTGATTCGTAATCTGAAATTAGCTTTAATAGTTTTCTTTTTTCATAGTTTATTTGTTCTAGTTGTGTATATAATATATAAAACAACAACAAAAAAATTTTGAAAATTCGAAAATTAAAAATTTACATAAATACAACAAAAATTATACTAAATAGAGAAAATTTGCTTCTTATTAATGAGAAATGAGAAAATCACGCAGGACCTAATTCACTAGGTTCTATATCAAACACAAGCCACTAGATGAAATCGGACAAAAATATAATAAAAAAACTTTGATACGAATATATAGGACAGAGTGGGGTAAAAACCGATACCCTTCAATCTGGCACGATTATTTTCGTATACAGCAAACAGATACTAAATTACACTCTACTAATCAAGAAAAAGGAACAGTCGTAGTGGTCAAAATTAATATTCCTAATTTGTCATATAAAATAAAAATGATTGCAGCTCTTCCATTGAAAATCGAGTTTTCCTAATTTCCCATAACATAGGGAAATAAGATACTTGGTTTTACCCCGGGTCCAAACTGGACAGTTTGACTTTTTTTATAAAAAAATTATTAATGAAAAAAGTAATGAAACTGTGACTTTTCTGAAAAGATACATTGTACTCTGATAAACAATGAATATTTTTATAAAATTTGGCAAGCTCTCTGTCAAATATTTTAGCTCTAACAGGCCTTGGAACATTAGCTACCCGGTTTTGCCCTGCTTTCCTTTAACACTAATAGCTCTGAAAAGAATTTAGAAGTTTATCGAAGTGCATGGCGGCTTGCACGTGGAAAAGTACGCAAGAAATAGCACAATACATTCGACTATGAATATAATTAAGTTTTACGGCTTTACCAATAAGTTTTTAAAAAACCCTTTTTCTGAGATTTATTTATATTTTACCACTCTGTGACATTATCTTTTCATTTGAAAAGGCGGGAATCAAAGTGTTTAGTTCTCTCAGTAGCCACTGAGACCGCTGCGGTTATTTATGAAACTTCAGAGTGAGGCCTCTGTTACTCCTACTCTGCAAACGTCACATCTGTCCGTCGTCTTCTTTCATTAACACAAACCGTTATCTCCATACAGTAGCGGTTTTTAAATAAAATAAAGATCGAATTGAATGTGTCAGATTGAAGGTTTAGTGTGAATATAAATTCTATATACAAAATTTTTTTAAGAATAAACTGGTGCAACTTTGAAAATTGTTCATTCTACGTTAAATTTTGTATTTGTTCTTTATTTATATAGAAACTAGGAGGTTACACCCCCTGATCGCTCCACTCGCCAACCCCTAAGAATCACGTTGTGATTCTTTTAGGATCGCTATGTGATCCCAGCTCGCTTCGCTCGCCATACATTTATGTGTTTCTGCTAGAAACAGGAAATTATAAATACATTAATTTTTAAAGGTAAATTTAAATTATTTGAAATTGAAAGAACTGTTAAAATTAATTTTTCATCATTTACTAAAAAATAAATCAATTTCTAAAATTAAAATGTTCTGGTAGCAGAGCGATATATATGTAAACCTTCGAAAGACATTTGAATGCCAAAAGTATGTTTAAAAAATTTGAATGCTAAAATATATAATTCTAAGATGTTTAAAAATCAAAATTATATAAATCAATCGAAAATCAGTCGTTTAAAGCTTCTGGTATACACAATCGGCAATTTCTTCAACTGTTTTATTTGCCCTAACTTCATTCCACCAAACTTTTAAACTTGCACTCTTCTCAATGAATTGTTGTTGAAAAAATCTTTCCTACATATATACATACTCATTCCAGTAATTATTTGGGCAAGAAAGATATAGTGCTTCTCTCTGTGTAGCCATTTGTGTTTTAAATCTGAGAAAATTTTAATTGTCGTAAGATGACACAATCCATTTAACAATCTTTTAGCTAAAAAAGACAATTTAAGGAGAAAAAGTGTCTTAAAACAAGTTCATATTAACTGTTAGTGTTTATCTCAGTGTAGTCATTTGTGTTTTAAATCTCAGAAAATTTGAGTTGTCGGAAGATGACATTACCCATTTTACAATCTTTCAGCTGAAAAAGAGAATTTAAGGAGAAAAGTTGCTTCAAACATGTTCATATTAAATGTTCAAAAATGAAACCCATAATAATTATGCACTTTCAATTTTTTTAAATTGATAAGATAGCCTTTTTCCAAATCTTCAAAAAAAATTTTAAAAATTGCTTTTTCCACCAAAATTTCAATTATGCAATCTTTTCAATGAAATGTTTAGGAAAGCTTCCCTACATGTATATGTAACATCAGTCTTTAAATGTGAAGTGAAATCCATTTTGGTCAGGGAAAAGCAGAAGTTTGTTCAACCCTCTTTTATTCAATTATTGAAGCTATTAGGTTAGTCTTTCATAGGTAAAGGAATAATTTTTACGTAGCTCCATGACTAGGATTAAAGAGGTAAAACCCGAGCGACGCGTTGTTGTTGTCAGCTTACTTGCTTGAATGAAAAAAGGCAGTTAATGTGGTAAGAAGTTATTATGACTATAAAGGGATTTTCCCGGAAGACTCGTGACACGAAATTAAAGTCATAGTGCGCTTATTACGATGGAAGTAAAAGTAATTAAAATGAAGTGTCGTTAAAAATGATTTAAGAAAGTTAAAAACTTAAAATATTACAATTTCCCCCCTCTGCAAGAGTCGTATGACAGAAGGGCCCTTGCTATCGCAGAACCTGTGAAGCTGAACAAGTTATAAAGTACTATTAAAATTTTGATAAATTGCTTTAATTTCTGGTCATGGGCTTGAATTTAATAGTATTATAAATATATGTACAATAAGATATGCAAATATTTCAAATGCACTTGAATGAGTACAATCAAAAATATAAATGCAAAGATATTTATAGAAACATAGAAAATATTCATTTAAATATAAAAATTATTTCAATAATATGTTCACAAAAATTTTCTATTATATATCATGTTCCCTAGAGTACTCCAATAAACGCTAGCTAGTTGACTGTAAAAAAGTTCTATTCACGTGGTGAAAAGTTCTTACAATAAAAGTTCGTTCAATAATAAAATCAACTACTCAATTCTTTATATGAAAAATAATTTAAATGTAAATATCCAAGTGTACGTGCATCGAAAAATAGTATGAAAAAACATTTTTATAAACAAAGACACAAATATGTTTCAAATAGAAGAATGTGAATATACGCGGTGTGTCCGGAAAGTAAGTACCGTTTTGGAAAAACTCGCATAAAAATGTTTTTTCAAAATAAAATTTATTTTTGCATGAAAGAGCATTTCGGAAACTATTTTTCTACATAGTTGCTACCATTGTTGAGACATTCTTCATAGCGGGAAACCAACTTGTCTATACCCTCTTCAAAGAAAGATGCCGCCAGTGAAGACAGCCACTGCAGAACACCGTTTTCTGCGTCGTCATCGCTGTCAAAGATCCTCCCTCGAAAATCACGCTTCAAGTTCAAGAAAAAGGGGCAGTCTGAAGGTGCGAGGTCGGGGCTATACGACAGATGATCGAATCCCAACGAATTGCTGAATAAGGTTTTGAGTGACACCAGCAGAATGGGGGCGTGTGTTGGCATGAAGCAGCACAATGTCTTGAATGAGCATTCCTCACCTTTTGTTTTGAATTGAACGCCGCAGTTTTCGCAATGTTTCACAGTATCGTACCGCGTTGATGGTTTCACCTCTGGGAAGGAACTCAACTAGCAGAATGCCCTGTCTGTCCCAGGGGCATACACAGTGCACATGATTTTGTGTGCTGACAACGATGTTTTGAATTTTTTTGTGGGGGACCGTGAGTGCCTCCACTCCATCGACTGTTGTTTTGATTCTGGAGTGACATGACAAACCCAAGTTTCATCACCGGTCACAATTTTATTTAGGAATTCATTGCCCTGTTCACTGTATCGGGTAAAAAATGTCAAAGCACTGCCAAGTCGCTTCGTATTGTGGACATCCGTAAGCATTTTCGTAACCCAACGGGAACGCAATTTGCGATAATTTAAGCGATTTACGACAATCTCATGCAAAGCAGTTTTTGGAATTTGTGAAAACTCATCACAAAGCATTCTTATTGTGAACCGTTTGTTTTCACGAATTTTCTCATTCACTTTTGTAACTAAGCCATCATTGACAACAGAAGGTCGCCCATTCCGTGCTTCGTCATGAACATTGGTGCGTCCATCATTGAATTGTCGAACCCACTTTCTAAACATTCCATCAGTCATTACATTTTCACCATAAATCTCTACAAGTTGACGATGAATTTTAGCTGGCTTAACATTCTTTGCGTTCAAAAACCGTATTAAAGAGCGCACTTCACTGTCAGAGGGATCGGCAATCGTCTTAAACATTTTGAACGCTCACTAACACATGCAAACACAACACAATCCGGCTGTAATGACATCAGTGGACAGACAAACAGCCAGAGACACGTGTGCACATGCACGGAACTGCGACACTAGCGCTGCCGTGGCGGTTCAACGAAACTGTTCTTTCTTTTCGGACACTCCTCGTACTAATGTTTGATGTCAGTGACATTTTGTTGAGTTTATCATCAGTGACAACAATATTTTTAATCTTGCTGATATTGCCTAAGCAATTGGGAATATCACCAAGTCTGGGCGAAAAAGGTGCAAGGTCTTTGTGATCTGTTTCATGTTTTCTCACAGAGATAAAGAGAGACAATGCACGAAACAGAATACAATATTGTGAACACTGTTTCCTATAGTCACACACACACACACAGACTTGTTTCATTTATCATCATTGTTTTGTTCTTTGGGCAACAAAACCAAAGAAGAAAAATATGTAAGATTCAGCCCTCTATGGGAATATTTTTGAACACTCTTACAATAGGGACAGAATAATAAAGGCAAGACGAGATTTTTTTTCATAAAGTTAATTGATCATTCATAACTTAATTTAAGTTTATCTGGTGAATAAAACACCTTAATTTAGAGTATGCACAATTTGTGTGGGTTGTTTTGTTAAAGAATTTGATTTATTAATTTCATAAGTTACTTCAGAACATTGTTTAAGAATTTCAAATGGGCCAGAAAAAGGAGTGCTTAATTTTCTAGTATTGGGATAATGGAATTCTTCATAAACAACAAGATCACCTGGGTTAAATTTCTTGTCGAAAAAACGTGCATCATATCTTATTTTATTTTTATGATAGACTATTGTTCTTTGTAAAGCCAAATTACGAGCTTGCCTTATAGTACCGGATTCATCTGATTTATCCTTAGCTTTTTCATTCATTTTAACTATTTTCCCAGAGTGTTAATTCATACAGAACTTAATACAAGTTTTAAAAAATTTGAGTTTATGGGAATTTTAAAATAAGTTGATTTTAAACTAGTCACTTCACTATTGCAATAAAATAATTAGAATAATAATACTAATATTCAGAATAATTTCATGAACATGCAAACACCAAAATTCGGACATATGTAAAATAAACTATTATTCATAAAGAATAAACAGCACACTCAAAATATAATACCAACCAAATAAATTTAAATTAATATGTCAATAGAATATATTTCAAAATTTACCAAATATACTGAGCAGTATAATATCTAATATCACAACCAAAACAAAACTATTTATCAAAGAAAATATATTATCAATCAAAATCAATCATTTTAAGAACACATGATCAAGGTAATTTTATTTTCCCCCTACCCAGCAACTGCGGATTTTTTTCGTGTGCACTTTAATTATTGAAGAAATATGTGATTACGCTGTTGTGTTGGAAGCATTTGACAAAATTTAATCCGCAGTGATACCGAAACATTGACACATTTTGCACGAAATTATTGTAGCACACAACTTGAAGGACAAAACTTGAAGAACACAAATTCAAGAATAGAGCTCGAACACTACTTAAAGGTACCTTTGTAAGTAGATATTTTAATACATCACGAAGATGAAGTAAATGCTTGTATGAAGAAAGCAGTGACGACAAAATAAGTAACTTGAAGGTGAAGGAGTAGAACTTTTGAATGACAGCATTTTCTCGGTGTGTTTGGATAACTTTTCTTTAAGCTACGGGGTTCTCCCGACAAATCCTCGTCCTGTCGGTAATATAACATCAGTCTATGAATGTGAAGTGAAATCCATTTTGGTCAGGAAAAAGACAGAAGTTGGTTCAATCCTCTTTTATTCAATCATTGAAGATATTAGGTTATTTTTTCATACGTAAAGGTATCATTTTTTAGTAGCTCCATGACCAGGATTAAAGAGGTTACGCCCGAGAGGCGCGCTGTTGCTGTCAGCTCACTTGCTTGAATCAAAAAAGACAGTTAACAATGCGCTGAGAAGTTATATATGGTAAAAAGGGGATTTTTCCGGAAGTCTCGTGACTAAAAATCGAAATAAAAGTCGTAGTGCTCTTATTACGATGGAAATAGAAGTAATTAAAATGGGTGCCGTTAAAAATGATTTTAAAAAGTTAAAAACTTCAAATATCACGTATACATGCTTATTTCAATAATTATTTAGTCAAGAAAGATATATTGTTTTTCTCAGTGTAGTCATTTGTGTTTTAAATCTCAGAAAATTCGAGTTGTCATAGAATGACATAACCCATCTCACAATCTTTTAGCTGAAAAAGAACAGTTTAAAGAAAAAAGTAGCTTAAAGCATGTTCATATTAACTATTCATAATTAAAACCCATATTAATTATTTAGTTTTAGTCTTTTATAATTGATAAGATAGCCTTTTTCAAAAATATCCAAAATCCTTGCTTTTTACAACAAAATTTTAAATATTCCCTCTTTTAAATAGAATATTGCTCAGATATGCTTCCCCATTTGTATACACATTCATTATATATATAGTCATTATATAGTCAGGAAAGATATTTTTCACAACCATCTTTCTAAAAAGGGCATATCAGGGAGAAAAGTGGATTCAAGCATGCTCATATTAACTATTCAAAATTGAAACCATAATAATTATTTACCCTTGGCATTTTAAAATTGATTAGATAGCCTTTTTCAAAATTTTTAAACATCAGTATTCTCTGGGTAGCTATTTGTATTTTTTGAAACTCGGAAAATCTGAGATGAAAAACCCATTTTGCAGAAACTTTGATCTGAAAAGGACATTCAGTACTAAGCACACATTCATTCACTTGTCTAATACCAACTGTACGACTCAAACTCATTTAGTTCAAACTATCTAACTCAAAAAAAAATTCGTTGTTTCAGACTTCAAACCAATTCAAGAGTTCCGCCGATTCAAACGTAAACAATCCAAACGGCGATTAACAAATTCGGCTCGATTTTGCGTCCACATAAACGTTTCATATATATAAATAGGATTCAAAATGCTATTCGCCGCGATGGATTTTACCGCTGTGGAAGACACTTAAAGCCTGATATCTCTAAAACTACATTTTCAACAGTTATAGTTACAGCAACAGGGTAAGGTGATTTTGGAGTGTATGTTTTCTTCGAAAAGGATGCTAATTCAGTTCTAGATATTAAGATATTTGAAAGTGTGTTCGCAACAGAAATTCAATGGGACTCTGCTCAAAAGGCCAGAGGATTGCGGAAAAGCTGCTTTCTATCATTGGGTGATTTCTTATCGTCTCCTCAGTTGAGTAGATTTCGTTATATGTCATTTTTATAAGCATTTGTTTAAATTATTTTTGACTTATAAAGATAGACTATTGCAATAGATTTTACCCTCACTTCATCAATTAATACTGTTTTGAAATTTTGTGAATTTGTTTATTCCCGATCACATTACAATATCTAAAGAGTTTAGCTATCAGCCAATTGCATAATTGATTTTTATATTCCCTAACATTTGTAATAATGATTTAGAAAATGTATTCAATATTAAAAAGCAGAAAATAATAAAAATAAAGATTGCTCTTTATTAGTGATCACTCTTGCAATAGTATACTAAAATAAAGAAAATATTTTTAAAATCATAATATGGTAGGCCACTAAAAACAATCCAATAAAGAAATTAAGTTCGAATGGATGTCATAAAAAATTCCGAAAAATTGTGGACTGAAATTAATCTGAAAAATTTAATCTTAATCATAGCAATACATTACACCACCTGCATCCCCGTATTTTTTTAAATTGAAAAAAAGCGCAATTGATCTAGAAATGGACCCCAAGCGCAAAGAAGTAATAATTTTTTTAATTGAAAAAAGCACAATTGATCTAGAAATCGACCCCAAGCGCAAATTTCATCTCGATATTATTCATCGTTTAGGAAGATTTCTTGTGACAGACAGACCGGTAAAACACCTTTTGTTTTCGTCCTAGTTTCTTTCCCTTCTATAGGAACAGAAATAAATAGCCTTAAAAGACTAAACACCGTCAAAAGGATCACTTAACATTTTTTTTGAAAATTAAACAAAACATCTCATAGAGAGAGTAATTAACCCAATTGCATAGTAATTGGATTACTGTACAATCATATTAAAAGAGGAATATGCTACGACTTAATACCGGAAATAAAAAATCTGCGTTGGAAATAAAAATGTCCAAATAAAATAACATTTTCTTATATTAATTTTAAAAGTGGAAAATGCACGTGAATGAAGAATTTGATAAACGATAGATTGGCATGAATTTAATTTCGTAAGAGTAGAAAACATTTACCAATTGCGTTTGAAATAAATTTTGAAATGTTAATTAAAATTAGAGAAAAAATTGTAACGCAATAAAATTTGTATCATTAAAAAGATGATGCCTTTCTCTTTAAGATGGTGTACAAATAATTGTCATGAAATGAATATTTCATAAGTTATTGGCGAAAATCTTCGATTAATTAGGCTGAAAACGGCTTGATTTTCGTTATTTAATTAAATATCTTGAGAACTAATTAATTTTGAAATTTGAAATAGCACAGTTGTAGGTCAACTGTGCTATTTCAAGCGACTAATGGGGTGTACTTCGAGGTCGTGTACCGTAATATACCGTAATGTACCGGTCGTGTATAATATAATATATTTATATAATATAATTATTATATAAATATATTATAGATATATTTATATAATATAATATATTTATAATTATAATAAATATATCTAATATATTTATTATAATTATAAATATATTAGATAACATAACATGCATTGGTTTATCTTTTTATAAATATATTAGATAACAAAAAATACAATAGAAAATCTATAATAAAAAAATTTATAATAGAAAAATCTATAATAGAAATTTTTATATTATAGATTTAATACGTAGAAAGGCACACCAAAATGTCGTGTGCAAATTTCTTATCGTTACCTTTCATCGTTTAGGAGGAGTTCTTGTGACCGACAGATAGACAGACACATCTATATTCTGTTTTATATTATAGATTTAATTACGTGTTTCTCTTCCATTGTTGAAAGATATGGAACGATTGTGCTTATTTTTTTCATATTGTTAGGTAATAGTGTAACGAATTTTACTTCACATTTTTGTATCAGTTTTTTTTTTTTTTGTAAAATTATTACTAATATAATAGCCCAGATCCTCCGGAAACGCTCTTACGTCACCAACAATAAAACTCGCGCCATAGCCCCCTCAGGGGCACATCTTCTTCAGATGTGACGGGATTCACGACCCCGAAGTACGATAGTGTCTTGTCTCCTTCCGTTTTTTCCTCCCCTTGAGTTTATTGCTTTTTTTTCTTTCCCTCGAGGGTAGGAGAGGGAGCTCTCCATAAGAAGCAGTTGCCGCTCTGTTTGCTTCTTGCTTCTCATGGACAGCAAATTACCCCCACGTGTTGGCCGTGCGTGGCGACCCATTAGCCGGGTGGTACCTTTCGGCCCCCGGTGTATCAATCGGCTGGTATCCCAGTCGCATGGCTGGTCTGCTCAAGGGGATCAAGCGAAGGGGTCACTCCTTGGGCTTGGCGTTAAGGGTGGTCATTGTCCCCGGGGGTGACTCTGAAAGTATAGGTTCCGGCTAGCACCAAGGTAAGCGCCGAGGCTGGAAATCTTCAGAGCCGGTGGCTGCCTTCCATTGTTGGGCTCCGTGGAGGGCGGTGCCGTCGGACCTGAATCCCCATCAATGTCATATGGGTCTGCTCCCTTCAGTGGGCAACAAATTATATCGAACATTTCAAGAGCAACAAATTTTCCAACCTTTTTTCTGATTAAAAGAATTTCTAGCAGTAATGAAACATTTCATTCCGTGTCACCTTTCTTAGTTGAAAAAGCAATTACCAGTAATATAGGTGAAGTAAAATGCACGAGAAATCTTCGATCTGGCGACCTTCTGGTCGAAGTTCAATCTCGGAAACAATCGCAACAAATAGTGAAACTGCAAACATTTTCCGACGTTCCAGTAACTGTCTCTCCACATGCAACTTTGAATTCTTCCAAGGGAGTTATCACCTGCGGAGAATTGCTTAATGTTCCTACAGAAGAAATCCTTAAAGAATTGCAAGGTCAGGGGGTGAGCCATGTACGGCGTATATCAATACGGAGGGATGACCAGCTCCTAAATACAAAACACCTAATACTAACTTTTGACTCTGCCAAATTACCAAAACATATTAAAGCAGGTTATATGCGCCTTTCTGTCAGGACATATATACCAAACCCGCTCCGCTGTTTCCAGCGCCAACGTTTCGGACATTCGAAAACTTCTTGCCGCGGGACACTCACCTGCGCCCGCTGTGCAGAAGTCGGGCATGAAAGTACTAATTGCACCCGTGCAGAGAAGTGTGTTCACAGCAAGGGGGAACACACTTCGTTTTCACGGAACTGTTTTGCCTGGAAACAAGAGAAAGAAATAATCTCCACAAAAATAAAAAAGCAGATATCTTATCAAGAAGCAAGAAAACTTGTTAAATCACAGACACCTACACCCAGAAATAGTTACGTTTCTGTAGCAAAAACTTCATTTTCTGCACCATCCGTCCAAAAAAATCCAGATGTCTCTGCTATTCTTAGTTCTAAACCATCTGATTCTACTGCAAAAGCATCTCCTTCAATAACCAACTTGCCAATTCCATCCTCTCCATCTGTTGTTCTAGTCAGTGAAGAAGCGTTGGCTTCGCCCGACTTCACTGATTTTGAACTTGTTACAAATAAAAACAAGCTAAAAAAGGATTCTCCAACTAAAACAAATAATAGCATCACCAAAGCTGAAAATATCTTAAAATTTTACACAACCTCTCACCATGAAGTTCTTACCACTGTTTCAAAAACCAATAACATCTGTACACATCAGTCTGCATTAAAACCTTTTGAAACCGCGAAATTTAATTCTGTTGACACTCAACTTCTACCTATGGCTGTTCTCCCTCCATTGGAAAAAAGAATTTTACAATCTCGGGAATCGAATGCTGATGCCGAGATGAGCTCCTCCTCTGAGTCAGAAGAGGATGCCTTAGAGTACAACATGTCGGAGGACTTGGAGGACTCGCCTGCATTTACCAGTCCTCCACCCCCTTCCAAACCTGAAAAGGCAAAAAATATAAAAACAGGTAGCATTATTGCTTCGCTGTTCTGCACATTGTTTGGTTTTTTTTAAAAAAATATTTTGAAAACAAACGACCTACCCTGAATTGTTTTCTTTAAACTTACTTGTTTTGTTCCTTAATATTTTAAACATTTTATCTATATGGATTTCGTCCTTGGAATTTTATTTGTTCTTTGCCCACCATGTGATATTTTAGACATATTTTGCATCTAATATATTTTAAAACTTCCACTTTTTATCTCTTTTTATCGTTCATCTATCCATTTTTGGTAACATGATTTTATCTTTTCATATGCAACTACGAATTTCAAATTTATTTTAGAATTTTATCTACCTCTTTTAATATAACACCATATATTTTATTACCGTTATCCTGTTTATCTACCATACGTTTGGCGCAGTTTAGCCAAAAATGGTTCTTGCGCCATTAAACCTCAACCAACCAACCATCGCGCCATAGCACTGAGAGGCGTTAAACAGCATTATTTCATTGTTAGAGAACTTAAATTTCCGTAGTTTTAAATTTCAAAGAGTAATTGTCGTTCTAATTTCAAATTTAATAGTTCCAGAGCAGTGAAATATAAAATTTCTATCGATTGATATGAAATTTACCTCACTATGATCAATAGTTCCCGAGAAATTTTAAATTGTATTAATCCTATATCTCAAATTAATTTCCGTTTTTTAATAGAAAGTAGTAAATTACGTAAGTGGTATATCGTGCGCGTAATATAGTTTGGACGCCAAATTGTATCTGAATGCAATCGTGGCGATGTTGTTTTCTTGCAAAAATTAAATTATCCACCAGTGACGTGAATCTACCATTCGTTCTCAACCGCCGCCAGTTCCCGTTAATTTCAGCTTATACGATGACTATCAACAAATCGCAGGGGCAAACTTTCGATCAATTGGAATTTACCTCGATGAGCCTGTCTTTTCACATGGACAGCTCTATGTTGCACTTTCAAGGTCTAGGATTCCCAATCACGTTAAAAGTTACACAAAGACATCTGAAGTACAAGGAAAATTATTAAACAACGAAAAATACTTCACACGGAATGTTGTTTACCAAGAGGTTTTTTGAAGAAAGAAATATTTAAATAATGTGTAAATAAAAAAATATATTTCCTGTCATAAAACATATGTTTATTTTTTTGTTTTCAATCAATGTTAAAAATTTCTCTCGCATATATATTTATTTAAACGCGTCAAATTTGAAGGGAAATCTCTCGAATGAAGAGGCAATTTGCAACCGTCAAACCATGACGGGTGATTTTGTAGTATATTAATAAAGTCCCATAAAAGATTAGGTAAATTAGGATGTAAAAAATTGCTTTGTTAAAGGAACCACGAATACCCAATTATGTATAACGGATTCGATTGAAATTAAAGAGAACCAGTTTTCTCTGCGAGCAAGCTGTCTCAACTTAGGTGGCAGTAAATAATTTTACCAGTTATACATTACAAAGTTTTCTAGTTATTTCTTGTCTACTGTTACATTGATTGAAATTCAATGAATGGATAAAATTTATTGCATTCTGTTTACTTTTACGCCAATTTGTTGCTCCAATCTGAAACAACATAGATATAATAAAAATGAAACGACAATTTCTTTAAAGCTTTAGAAATCTAAACTACTGAGAATATTTTCCTCAAATACTTTCAATAGAAAAATAAAATGAGCACATAAATTGGTATGTTATTATGTAAAATAAAGTTGCTATAAGAAAAACAACATTAAACGAGATGATGAAATTATTCATCACTTATATCTTATCCTTTTTAGAAATCAATTACTCTTAATAAAATCGGAGCGACGTTTTATGATAATTTCATCACAAGAAACTGGTGTTATTTAAAATAATCCCATGAGGATAAACTCTTTTATCTTTCACATACTCTGCCATTCATTTGCAGATTTTCTGTTTAATAGGTTACTACGGGAAGACTGAATTGTTAACTCAGAGATTTTGTTATAGTTATCATTTTTAGTACCTAAGAACGAAATTCAGCACACTAAAATTGAACACAATTATTATTTTCATGAGACATATTGCTTGCGACTCCGCAAGCTATGATGAAATTGTGTTAATATTAATTCATATTATTACAATCACCTCATATAAAATATGCATTTTTTGAAGCAGAGCATTTCTTTCATTAACATGAAGAACCGCAAATGGCCATTATAATTTCTTCATAAAAATAACCTTCTCAAAATATTGCGAAATTAAATTTCTTACAGCATTAAATTATTGATTTTTATCTCTTCTCCATTAATGATCAGAATAAATAGCTTATTATCAACTGTCTGCATTACGGAGGAGTTTCTGCATTTGCACTTATCTAATACCATTATTTGCCAACTACGAGAGAATGAATTTCCTTATCTGAATCGTTCAAAGCAGAGATGCTTTTCATTTGGAAACAATTACCTTATTGTTTTGAAAATTGGCCGACAAAAGATGGCCAGTAATATTTTTTTTATATTTGCTGTAATAAAGTGTGTAAAAGATTTTCTTTTAAAATAATCTTAATTGCATTGAAATTCGCGCAAACATTTTAAAGATTATCTGTATTTTAAAATGTTTTACTCGCAACATTTCAGATATGGAATTTTTCATAAATTTGTCAAAAAAATTACAAGATGGCCAAAACTCAGGCATTCATAAAGAGTTTTATGAAAAGTACCACTTTATTATTTATGATTTATTCCATATAAAATTCTAATTTACAAAATCATTACCATGCTGGGCGTTTGAATTTCCTTTTTTTTTTTATTTAAAAGCCACAACTCTACGGAGATAGTGGTTTGAGAAAATAAAACATGCCAAAGATGTCATATTGATGTGATGTTTAGTTAAGTAGCTGGAAGACCTCAATTATCTTTATAATAATTTTCATTAAACGCTTGATATTTGAAATTTTTGATGCCATCTCTTTACAATTAGAAGTAATGCAAATTTTAAGAAATATAAATAATTCTGTAGAATGCACTAGATTACTATTTAAAATAAATGTATATTAATATTTCACATCCTCTAAAGCAGTTACCATTATGGTCTTTTTTTCTCCGCTCTTTGTTTAAACAACCGCATCTCTTCGGAGATAATGGTTTCAAATAATAAAAACGGCTAAAGACGTCACATCTGTCCAGATGCAACGTTTACTGGTAATATCTTGTCTACAACTCCTAGTTAATGCAACGGTATTTTGAGTTTTATAATTGATTGTAGTGCCTACAATTGTGCAACTAGAACCACGAAACGAAGAAATAACCAACAATCAGCGTCATTACAATTCTTGTTGAACTAGGGTCAAATATTTTAGAATTATAATTCTGCTTAGATTTATTTTTATATTTGTTTCTCCTTTTCTGTGTCTGATTTTATTCTTTTAGAACCAGCGACATTCGATTCCAGCACTAAAAATTTTGACAATCTGAAAGAGATGTTAAGAAGAATGAGATCGGTATGTTCTCTACGAAAAACTTATGGATAGTTGTAATTCATGATTCCTCCACTTGAGAACGGGTATTATAGAATGTGTATTAAATTTTTTATGAATTTTTGACTGAAAAGTATTGGAATAAACTAATTTTGCAAACAAGTTTCGTTTTTGCATCGAGTGTATAAAACTTTCTTTTTTGTTGTGAAATTTCTGTGGTCTTTTTTTTATTTTTATAAATTCTTAGCTGCCTTCGACGATAGATTTTTCGCTGTGAATATAATCAACAACAATTCTTATACATAATTTGATATTTCGTCAACAAATTAATTTTTAAAATTTAATTGTGATAGTCATTTAACCTATGCTATTTTAGTGATTTTGCACATTTTTTTCATTGTCTTCTTGAACGTCCCTGATGGAGAAAAGTAGCTGTCTGTTTCATTTAACAGCTAATTGTACCCTGTCGGCGGCAACTTTCCGCTTACGCAATATGCATTTCATTTAAATTTTAAAATAAAGCGGAAATATTTACGTCCAGCAGCATGTTAACTATATAAAAAAATTGAAACTTCTTTTAGCGTATTGGATGCATTTGCTAATATACTAGCAATATTAAGAATAAAATATCAGAAAGCGGAAAATAATAAAAATTATAATGTTTTTAAAATCTCCTCTTTTATTAGTGTACCAAAATGTAGAAATTGTTTTATAAAAAATATGTCTTGCGTAACAAAATCGTTAAATCGTGAGCAAATGCAATCCAATAAATAAATAGCCTGAATGGATGTCGTAAGAAAATCAAATAATAAGAAAATTAATAAAATTTCATAAAAATGTGATTAAAATTCTATGTTATTTAGAATATTACTGCCAGTGGACTCACACTTGTAAGAATTCGTTTCGACGCCCATATTTTTATTTTAAAAAAGGAATTATTTTCCGCGTTTACGCACACTAAAGAGAGAGTGTTTGAAAGGCTTTATTTTTATCTTTCGTAATACTTGTACTACTATCGCCAGTACACTGGAAGTAGTTTAGTTATAATCATACACTGGAAAATTTGAAGACTTTTACCTTCTATTACTTTTCACACCACCACAACGGGAGAACGCTTCACTTGCTGAGGATTTAACGGGCAGTTGGTCTAATATACAAGACATATCTCCCAGGGAATCAGGTATCGAATCCTCGACTGAAAAGTCCGAACACCTAGTCTCTGCCACGGGACAACCTAAAATGTAATGATATTTTCCACTTGAAAATAAGGAGAAAGACTGCATTTACCGCGGAAAGGCGGGAATCAAAGTATCTATTTGTCTGAGTAGCCACTGTGGCGCTGCGACCGTTGATGAAATTCAAGAGTGAGGCTTCTGGTGCTCCTAACTCTATAGTTGTAAATAAACGCCACAACTGTTCAGGACACCTGTGACATCTTTAGCATCTTACATGATCTCAAGTAGAGGTTTAAATGAAGTCGGAAACCTGATGTTCAGATACTAATATTTACTGATGGTACATCTTTTATTGAGTACCAGCTCAATCATGCGCTTCAACTCAGGCTGAGTGCTTTTGAATAGTGTGAGGGGAAAACATAAATAATAAAAGCTAAGTTAACCGTCTGAAGTATGACTATGAAATCCACTTTATTTTAAGAGGAGTAGCAGATTTAGACGAGATTAAAATATGAAAAAAAATAATGAAAGGTGATCGATTGAAAAGAGGGTGTGTTCCGAGGACTTATTTCTAATTATGGAGGTTTAAGGGGAGTGACCATTTGGTTGCAGAATAAAGGTAGGGATATTTTCCGTTCGTATGAGTATATTCGACTTGACCGTTGATTTTGTGATCTTTTGTGAAAATTGATTGAAGAATTTACAAGAAATTTTCTTCACGTGATCTTCTATGATCTCAATTTTGAGATCTTTGTGGATGGCATCAATCCTCACGAACCAGGGGGCATTCGTTATGATTCGGAGAATTTTATTTTACAGTATCTGGATTTTTCTTCTGTGAGTTTTTGCGGTGATGCACTATATAGGGACAGAGTAGGTTAGTATTGGCCGAAGTATTTGTTTGTATAATAGCACTTGATTGTTTAGTGAGAGAGTAGAGTGCCTTCCAATCAGAGGGATTATCATATGGACTTTATTCCAAAATTTATCAGTTATATTTAGCATGTTGCCTAAAGGAGAGTTTGGTATCAAGTCCAAGATATTTGACTTGATTTTCCCAGGTTAAATCTTCTTCTATGAATGAGAGGGTTTAGAGTACTTTGCTGGAGTGTCCTTTTCGAAAAAGAATTGCCTTTGTTTTGTCAGTACTGATGTCCACTCTCCACTTGGTGCACCAGTATTCAACGCTATCTAGTTGGGATTGGTGCATTTTAATAATGAATCTGATATTACTACCCTGTGTGAGGATAGTTGAGTCATCGGCAAAGGAATTTAATTTTTATAAAAAAAAATATTTTAATAATAAAATGGTGCAACTTTGAAAAATTATTCATTCTTTCTTTAATTTTGCATTTCTTCCACTTGTATAAAAAAATTAAAATTTCCTTTCCTCGTGATAAGTCTTGCTTCACCTCTGTGAGAGAAAGTTAAGACCTGACATCTTTAGAACTATATTTTCAACAGCAACGAAATTGTTTTTAAAATGCCGCAATATTTGTAATGAATAATTAATTATAAAATGTAATAAATATTAAACGCGGAAAATAATAAAACTAAAAATAAAGATTTTTTAACCCACTCTTTTATTAGTGTACTAAAATGAGGTACATATTTTTTAGAAAAAATATGTACTACAAAAAATCAAAAAATCCTGAGACACTGAAAACTATCCAATAGAGAAATTAAGCCCAGGTGGATATTATAAGAAAATTTAAACATAGGAAAATTCCTAAAAGATCAATAAAAATTATAGATGTATCAAAAATGTGATTAAAATCCAAGTTCATTTAGAGTATTACTACTAAATAAACTGGACTCAAGCTTTTACGAATTCGTTTTGACGTCCATATTTTTTAAAAAATTATTTTCTATGTGTTCGCACACTAAAACAAAAAAGTGCTTCGAAAGGCATTTTTTATATCTTAAAATTTACTTGCTGTACTACAGGAGTACAATAGAAGTAGTTAAAATATAAGCGTACACTGAAGGATTCGAAGTCGTCCAAACGAGATTTGTCAAGTATAATTGAATTAAACTCCCGTTTTCGAAGCTAAATTAGGACTATTTTAAAAAGACCTAACAATGTTCAGCAACGGTCAAATGACAAGGAGGCACCTGAGGCGGCTTTCTCTTCTACAACATTTCACATCCCACCAGCGGGAGGATATTTGATCGGCGACGAATATCCTCCCGCTCCAACGTCTCATAAACAAGGCGTTTCTTCAAGGGAATCGGGTACGAATAATACGTTTTGTTACTGAAATTTAATAATACTCGTTGCGGCGCACACTCAATGTCTGAATTCTTCTTAAGCTTTTTGTTTGTTTTTTTGAATGCAACATCTCGAATCTTACAGCATCGCTGTAATCAACCTTTCAATTGTCTGTCTAAATTCTAACGGTTTTACTTTCCTTTGTCCTTTATTAACTGCAACCATATCTCTATCCGTGCTAAATGCAGCTACTTCCAAATCGAAAGTTTTCAGTGTAGTGTAATATTGTAAATAATAAATAAATAATTTCATAAAATTATACATACTCAGTTTTCATTTAACTTATATTAAGACATTTGAAATATAGTGGCTTCATGATATATAATTTATTTATAAAGAAATTAATGGAAAAAACAGAAATCGGTCTCAAAAATTGTCCTGTGTACACAGGATGAAAAGCTTTATATTTTATACTGTGTCCTAGGATAAAATATAAAGCTCTTTTTTACGAATATTCTCAGAAGACAAACCGTGGCACAGGTAACAAAACGAGACTGTCTGACTGACTGTTGGTTTGAGAGCTTACATGATTCTTGATATTTCCCGCTCCAAGCAGAGATAGGTCCATAATTCATGAATTTTCTAGAAGATTCCTTTTGTCGCCAAAGTCACCATTTCCTAAACAAATTCTGTTACCAACCCTCGGTTGCTCCTTATTAAAATTTCCCAGTTTCCCCAAGCAACTTTACTTTTGAAAAAAAGTAAAACAAAAATGAATCCGGTCTTCGTCATCAAGGATCCTGCAAGCAAGGATTCAAATTTGAAATTTTTCTGGCTGGGGTCTGAATTTCAACACTATCAGGATAAAAATATAAAGCTCTAAAATATAATAAGCTCTAAATAATTAAAAGTTAAGGCTCTAAATAATAACCAAAAAGTTGAAAAGTCTAAAAATATCTAAAAAGTTGAAAAAAATAAATAAAAGTTGAAAAAGTCTAAATAATATCTAAAAAAGCTATCTAAAAGCTAAAGGTCTAAATATTATCTAATAAAATATATTAAACTCTAGAATATAATTTGAACCCTCGTGGTCCGAAGAATCCAAAGAAAATTTAAAGTCTTCGGAAGTATAACAAGAAAAAACACAAATTATGTTCTTTCTCTAGATGGATGTAAGCAATTCTTTCATAAAAGAACCAATTAATTTTTTTATTAAAAACCACAAGTCATCAGGTATTGATTTTCGATAATTGAAAGAAAATATATAATAAAGATCCTAAAGGAAAATATAACTTGTCTCCATTCTGTTAAGTTATTTAAAAAAATGCCTTTCATATTTTGAAGAAGCGACTATGACTAACAGCTTTGAACTACATTATATGATATATATATATACTTTCGTGATTCGACAAATATGGTCAGTTATCGGAGCTCAGAATATCCCATCCCCGACCCACCCCGAAAATATTCTGAAGAAAGTTCCGACAATACCGGAAAGTATTCTGAAGAAAGTCCCGATACTCATAAACCACATTCTGACATTATCCTCCGTAAAGTTACTGTTAGTTCACAAATACAGAGAGTAATTGGAACTCAGAACATCCCATCCCGACCCACCCCAGAAGAAAGTCCCGACAATCACATATTCAAATTATTTAACTAATCCGCAGGTGCTTCTTCCAAAAAAAAGTGACCATGAAAAACGGCCAAAAAAAAAGTGGCATGTCTCCTAAATAATATAACTCTTTAAAGGCACTCGGCAGTTTTGTTTCAGATGAATGTGGATATGATATTAATCATTTTATTTGTTCTTATTGAAGCGTTTCGTGATTTTCCGCACTTTTCTTCGAAAAAAAGGCAATTGCTTTTCCGCATGCTTTTTCTCGTGTTCTTCCTTGATGTATTGAAGATACCATTGGGCCACTTTGTCGTCTTTCATGGGCACTACATCATCAATAAATAAATTTGGATCTTTCGGTACAAGGAATTTCATTTTCTTGACGGTGGTCTTTATTCCAAGACGGGCAGCCACAGCTGCTTCAGAAGCAAGAGGTTCAGGCAAGCGGGAAGAAGCAGGCAGATCGTGAGAGTCGAAATCAATCTCCGGAGTTGAACTTTCTTCACTTTCAGTAAAGTCGTCTTCCATCGCAAGAGTTTCAGGCGTCGGTATGTCATCGCCTTCTCCAAATTCAGATACCTCTTTTTCACTTTCTTCAGACTTGATGGCAGAATCTAAGAAGCGTTCGGTCTGAACAGATTGATCTCTCATACGATGTGAGATGGTTTGAACCTCCTTATCCATTTTAGAAATCTTGCTTCCCAGAATTTCGTCAGCCAATGAAACCAAAACCAGAATAGAATACCAAGAAAAAATACCAAGATAAGATACCGCGGAAATCCAAAATATCGCTTCATGAAAGACAAATATCTGAATCCACATCCATAACAAAGAAACTACCGAATCCCTTCGTAGAAAAAATGATGTTCTATCCATATTCAGAACTTTTTTCCTTTAAGCGAGCGCAAATATCAAATTGGTTACTCGAGTTAAGTACTCGATACAATGATCCAAACTCTAAATGCAGTGGACGATGCTTTTTTCGAAATCGGTATTTATACGCTGTAAAGACGCTTTCAGTAACGAAACTTGTAATAATAAATTTTGTATTGTTTTTAAAACTAGTCGGTGTTAAACAGCAGCAATTAAGTTTCCGCTTTACGTTCTCAATGGGTTTTTTTTATTTGAAGTATTATTGAAAAAGTTTCGGTACTGTTGAAACTCAGCATCGTAATTGAAACTTAACATCTTGAAGAAAGATAATTATGCTTCCAACAATACATTTTTTACTGCTGCAAGTGCTTGATTTTATACATCTGGCGCATTGTATTTTTTAGTCATCGTGTGATCTTGCACACACACACACACAATACTGTTCCTTAAACATCGATAGTTCAGCTATCGATAGTACAGTCGATAGATTCCCAAACTACCGACACCTATCGATAGTATCGCCGGGGAGAAAACTACCGATAGTTTCGATAGTTTTGAGTAAATTAATTGAGTTTGAGTAAATTAAGAATAATCATATGAATATGAAGTCCCTTATTAACGTTCATATTTTTCGAAATATATCTTAAAAAATACTTTAATGCCATGAGATATGTCAACTCTTATGTCAAACACATTTCAGGTAGCTTATGGTTAAGAAAAATTTTAAATGACATTTTTATGTTTCTTACAAGCAAAATGTTTTTTAAAAATCAAGATGGTGGTCAAGATGAGGGGGAAAAAACTCATAGAAAACAAAGCGAATTATTACAATGCCAGCTGCGTGGCCCAGCGTTGCACGGGCTATCTCGAATAAAGCGTCATTCCCTGGCGGAAAGAAGTTAGGAAACGTGACACATGCCCAACATTCTCTCCTAAATAAATAAGGAAAAAAGAATGGTATAAACATTCCGCCCGCGAAAACGCATCAAAATTGACTATTTTAATAAATACAAAAAAATTGCTATTTTTTTTAAAAAATTACACCGTGTCCTAGCAAAATGAATTATCTATCTCAGGAGTTTCGAACCTTTATTCCCTCGCGTACCCCTTGATTAAGTTTTATATGTTCGCGTACCCCCTAATGACACATCCTCCCCTAACACCACCAACCGTCTAGGCAAAGAAGTTTTTATGAATAATGTTAAGGGCTTAGGTTAGCTTAAGAGTCAAATGAATCGAATTAATAACATTTGTAACATTTGCTGGAGTTATTTTACTTTTTATTGTATTTTTAACAGTATTAGTTACAACAGTAGATCAATGTTAAAACAAATAAAATCAGTATTCTAATAATTTCGCATTAATTTATAATAATGGCTAAAAATTACACTCCGTATCAATCAAATATTCAAAAAGTTATAAATTATAACTTTTTAAAAAATAAAGTTATAACTTTATAAAAAATAAAGTTATAAATAAAATAATAAAGTTATAAATAATAAAGTTATAAATAATAGTTAATAAAATAAATTATAGTTCTTAAATACCAAATATTCACTTGGAGAAATAAAATTCTCTAACTTCTTTATTCCTTTATGTTTTCTTGTTTCCGCCATTGGCAACTTTTATTTTGCGTACCCTCAAATGGTCCTTTGCGTAACCCCACAGGTTGGGAATCTCTGGTCTATCTCATTCCGGACTTGTTTTTTGTCTGACTTTTGTATGGAAGGAAGAAAATAACACGGCGTTAATCGAGGTCGCTGCGTGGGCCCGGCGTTGCACGGGCTGTCTCGAATAATACGTCATTCTCTGGCGTAGAGAACCGAGGTCATGTACACATGCCCAATATTCTCTCCTAAATAAATAAGGAGAAAAGAGCGGTTCAAACATTCCGTCCGTGAAGACGCTTCGAAATCGACTTAATTTAAAAAAATCTCAAAAAATGCAAAAAATCCTTACACATTAATTTTCTCTGTTTCCTTGTATCAATTACTAAAACCGCACAAAACGCCATCCACACTAGGGTGGATCGAAAAGTATAGGAAAAAAAATTTTTTTTGAAATTCTTTTTGGCATGGGGCGGGAAAGTTGTGTCTTAAGTATATTAGTTTATATAATTTTTTTTATTGAAATTCATTCATATCTTCCAGTGCCCCAAGTGCTCGAAAAATAGTTAAAAATGACATTTTTGGGGGGAAATTTATAAAAAAATATTTTCAAAATTTCCTTTAGCGCCGGGTAAGAAAGTTTTGTTTTGGGTATATTAGTTTACGTTTTTTTATTATTATTAAAGTTCATTCATATCTTCTGGTGGCCCGAAAGCCCCCCAAAAGTTAAAAATTGACATTTTTACAAATATCTAATAAAAATTGTGAATTAATGAAAAAATTTTGAAAAATTTTCGGATTATTCAAGTATTAAAGTATAAACTTATAAATAATTATAATCTTATAATAATGCATGAAGTATAAATTTAATAGTCAAAGCAATAATTCACAAAACTTATAAAAAGTGAACTTAATCATAGATTTTTTAATTCTATTAGTTTGAAGATTTACATATTTCTAAAGGATGTAATCCTTTTTTGTATTATAATGCGTGATAAGACTTCTTGATTGTATCCTATTCAATATGAAGCCGTGCCTCTTCTCTTCTCCATATACACTTTCGGACGCTTCAGACACTATGCGAAAACATCTTTCTACAACTTGGGTATAGCATGTATATTTTCACCATTCCTCCGTCTAACTTTTACCATGTCCCCTATTTCTTTAAATGGCACATTCATCAAAAGAGGTGGTTCAAATGTCCAACTCGTTGCCAGTTAATAAGTGCAAAAAAATCCTTTGTTTTAAAGTCTATTTTTGGTACTTGAAAAATTCTTAATCTGATGATCCTCTGTTTTCATTTCTAGCAGAAATTAGTTTTCGTAGTGCTAAAGACCTTATATTCTCTCTGTTATCTGTGAGAATTGACAATAGCAAATTTTCTGGATGACATAAGTAGCTATTTCGTTGAATAAAAGTGTGTACTATATTTCTTAAATTGGTTTCCAAATATCTAAAAAATGAAATAAGTCTCCAAATATGCAGCGCTCCTTCTGTTATGGAGGGCTTTGTCTTGATATGGAACCATACCGGTTGCATATACCTTCATAATATATGTTGCAAGAATAATAAGATTGTGAGATGGTTTTTCTGTGACTGCATATAACCTTAAAATTCTACCTGCAATTTTTAGCCACTTTGAGTGAACAACTGGACCAGGCTTTCTTAATGCCAGGTCAGAATAACATTCACCGCATGATATCGGTAGGCAAATATCATATAGATATTGCTGAGAACCATTCTATCTTTATTATGTGGCATATTCTCCACACTTATTGGAGAAAAAGGAGCTACAGGTAGCTTTGAAAGTTTTGATTGCTTTACCAAGTAGTCGACAAAATTCTTTAGGACCAGTTCTTGCACCATCCAAAGAATTTAGTAGAATACGGAGAGGTAACTCATTTGTTTGAAGCAAACAATTTCACCATTGTAATGGTCTATTGAGGCCAGTTCCATCAAGCGAATAATACCTGCCTTGTGCCCAGTATTAACATTTGTTCCATCGCATCCAATTACTGTTAGCCCATTTAATTGCATATTATGTGTTCCAAAAAATTGAGTATTGCTTCTTTTATGGCTTTAGCTCCTCCTGTTGTAGCAGTAACATGTCCGATATGCAAAGGTAGGTTCGTGTACAAGAGTATAATGCTCCTCCTTCGTGGTCTTTAAGTGCACTTTGTGTCCTTCTTAATTAGCACTTTTGTGTTGTTTTTTCTCCCATCGAAATATAATCCGGTTAAAAGAGATCGAGACACTGTTAACTTAGTAGACTTTGCAACTGCATTTTAAGGCTTTTTACTCTGTCTACGATTTTTTTTGCGATCTACCACATGCGAAGCCTCTCCTTCGTGTACAATTCCAATGTCTTGTAGAACAGCACTGGCAAATGAAGTAGCTGTTCTATCTGAAATTCCGTATAGATCACATCCATTGCCAAGGTAGGGAAATCTAAACGATTTTATGATTGATATTCCACGGTAATTACATCCGTATCTGTATACAAGGACGAAGACATAGTGTTGAGCTCAAGTAGCTCCATTGATTGAGCATGAGTAGCATCAGCATCAGTTTTAACCATTTTATGTTTTATTCTTTTGTCTTCCATCTGTTTTCTTTTTCCATTTCTCTTTTTTACAGTAGCAATTACTTCCACTTCTCCAATAACCATTTTCCTTTCTGATATTCGATCTTTTATAAACAATCGCTCAGCAAGTAGAATTTTCATGTCTTTTTGGAATTTACGTGTATCGAAATTTGTACACTTACAAAATATGATATCGAACAAACACGATATTTTTTCAGTGCGTTAATTTTCCAATTTTTGTTAATATTTTTTTATCATTCCTTCGCCCTTTCCTCTACGTTCCTCCCTGTAAAATCATTTCTTTAACACATTTTTAATTTTTAATTCGAAATTTGCATAAAAAAACGTTTTGTAGCAAATATTTAAGCGTCTTGGGGCACCGGAAGATATTAAACAAAGTTGAAAAAATTTTGCATATATGCTAGTACACTTAAAAGACAACTTTTGCACCCTATGCCGATTATTTTATCCACACTTTGAATTTTCGATCCACCCTAATCCACACTGCATTGTTGAGGGTTCCATATTGCAGTGTTAAATGTTTCAACAATGAAAGAGAAACACGCAATTAAATATTTGTTCAAAACAAATGAAACGATTTGAATTGAGCTGCAACAAATAAAAGTATTGTTGTTAATTAGTTTTTAATTAATATTTTTTCCTAATTGTAATTTCGGAATTTAAATGGTCAAAATGGATTCTTTGAATTATTTCCCATCCTTTGGTACTTTCTGCGCGCTTCTCCGTTAGCGGTTCGTGAGAAGATGACATACATACTTACAGTCCAATTTTAATAGTGTAGATTGGTACTCAGCGTTTTACTTATTTTATTTATAATTTTTAATTATTTAGTTCTTTATTAGTAACTAAGTAATTAACATTTTTAATTACTTAGTTACATGCATGAACTAAGTAATTAAAAATTTGTCAGATTCGTTTCAAGATGACCACTATTCCTTTATGAAAAACGTTTGCGAATACGTTATGAAATGCGTAAAACACGTGGAAAAATGAAATCCTTCGTAAGTCATGAGGAGGAAAAAAGAGATAAATTAGTAAAGCCTAGATGTTCGAAGTGTGATACAATTCATGCGTTTAGAAAATGCCCAGTTTTTGGAAAATATTGCCACAAATGTTATAACTTAAATCATTTTGCAACAGTTTGCAGAAATAAAAAGATAAATCAAGTGGATAATGCCGTTAATGCTGAAGATTACGAAATCGAAAGTAACGAAATAAAATTTGATTCGGTTGTTGATTGAATTAATTCCGAGTGGAAGAAAAATATATGCATTAATAAAATGAAAACGCCGTGCCAAAATAGATACGGGAACAGAAATGAGCTTCGTCTGTTCACAAAATGTTCCATGGCCATGCATTGTCCACTTCCATTCGAGCAAGAAATTGCAGGGCAAAAGTTTCTCGTTTTGGCAGGTCAGCAGGAACCAACTCCTGAATATGCGAATTTTGAATGGATAGAATTGCAGGATGTTTCGTAATATTTTACGAACCGCGCTGACAGGCATGTCTAAAATTTTTATTGCCAACTGTTATTTTGCGCTGACAGAAGATATATTTCATGTAAGCTTGACGAATAAAATTATCCCGAGTTGTTTCATCCTGAACTTTTTCTGTTAAATTTAATTTTTCCTTCTATGTTGGTTACTTTTTTTCACCTTCAGTAACAAAACTAATTTTAAAAAATAATCGCTGTCAGTTTAGCAAATTGCTTTTCTCAGTAAGATGGTTTACATGGCTACGAGCAATCAACTCTGGAGAAGTCAAATTTTATGATTTGACGTGTTGACATTTATTGAATAATAGAGCAAAGAATATTATTATTATTATTTCACAAAAATAAAACCCTTATTAAACTTGTTATGGATTCATGCTGTTGACACATTTAGAAGTCTCATTCCTCGCAACCCTCATGTCCCCAAGCCGAGAATCTGCCACTAGGTTAAAATATAGATACTAATCTTCCAAATTAAGCCAATTCGGAAATTGCTTCAAAATTATTGCTGTTACATTAAATATATGTCGCATTTCATACATTAAATTCATACATTTTACATTAAATATATGTCTTTTTCTTCTTAAAATTGAAAACTCTAAAATAACAGATTGATTAAAACTGACAGAAAACCATTTCATAATCTTAAGAGCAAATAATAATTTTATAACGCTTCTAAATTGATTATGAAGTTTAATACCGCGTTGTACAAATCCATGGAATATTTTTGAGAAGCTACCAAATGTAAAACTCCTAACTGAGTGTTAACTTTCAAAATGAGATTTTTCATTGCATGTCATCATTTATCAAAAATTTTAAAAAATAATAATAAAATAAGTCCCACAAAGTTGAATCGCGTTTGTAGCCCCTCTCTGTTTCAATACAGTAGAACCCCGGTAATCCGGACACGCGCTAATCCGGAACCCTCGGTAATCCGGACAGTCCATGGAGAATGATGCAAACCCGAATCCTGCGCTGATCCAACTCATGGATCAGAATGTTATTCAAAATATCAAGCTGGGATATCGCAAGTTGCTTCTTACGACGATTCTCAATGATCCTCTGCAGAATGAAAACTTGGAAAAAACACAGACAAATGTAAATTTAAAAGATGTCGTGTTCAGTCTTGCTAACTGTTGGGCATGTGTCTACATTGCTGATCAACAAGTCGTGGAAAAATTTGCTTCCTAATTTTTTTGATTCTGAAGTTGAAAAAAATGTGCAAATTGAAGAAATTCAGCTTGTATCACTCATTAACCAATTACAAAACACGAACCCGGTGTCTAATACTGAAGTCCTCCAGTGGGCTGCTGAGGCTAACGACAGTTTGGCCCAAAATAAAATTTTAACAGACGTCGAAATTATCAGGACGGTAACAGCAGAAGATGATGATGATGACGACGTCACCCCTATAAACAAATCAAAATTTCTCATTCTGAGGCTGGGGTGGCACTCAGCACTTCATTACAGTGGGCTGAAGAGCAAAATTTTGAAGCTCACGAAATTATGCTCCTCAGACGTTTAAGAGACCGCGCATTTGAATTAAAAATTGGAACTGCCGCGCAAAGAAAAATCACTGACTTTTTTGGACACTGATTATGTTCATTCACTTGCATATGCAGTAATTATGTATGTACATATCATGTTCATACTGTATCATGTTCATTCAATTTATCCATACAATGTTAGTTCATACAAATGTACCATAGTACCTATGCATACGATTTTTGAAAAAAGTGTTTTACGTTATTTTTTCAAAACCTCGCTAATCTGGACGTCCATGTGCCTGAATTCGTCCGGATTATCGGGGTCCTACTGTACTAGCCACTGCAACTCAACATTACATTCGACGTTAGTAGCCTTATTTACTCTCGCAAACCACAATCCCAGTGGTTTTCATATAAAACTTCCAATCGCACTTGATTACACCAATTTGAAAAAAAAAAACAGAATTTATATTAAATTATTTCTAATTAAAAAATTGGTGCGCTTTATAAATTTATTCTTTTGTGTTTGAATTCGCTTATCTTATCGTAAAGAAACGAAATACAAAATTCAAAATATGAAGTGTTGAATACAAAATAATGAATATCAAAATCTTTTATTTATAAATAAGTTCAGCAGCCATAAGAAACTTTACCTAGGCTCATAATCTGTTTCCGGATGTAACCAAATTCTGATTTAATCTTCAATACGTTTAGTTCGCTTACATTGGACCTCTATATCGGAACAATATAAAAAAGAACTCACCTCGAAGAGGTGATTACAGCACCCGTAAACTCGGCACGCAAATATTAGGAAACAAGATATATAGTTTTAAGAGTTCTAGCTTCTTTAGCTTTAGAGTTAGTTTACAGAATTTTTAATACAAATTTTATATATCTACGTAAGTTGTTGTGTATATTGCATAATCTTCATTTGTCGCTTTTTTTGGAAATAGCTATATTTCGTTCATTTCCCAACTACTTAAACTATACACAACTAAAAAAATAAAATTTTCATACACGTACAAAACAATCTCACTCTCAACTGGAGGAATTCTGAATTACACCCTCTCAGGAAATTCAAGTTAAGAACAAACCGATCTCATTCTTCCTAACAATTTTTTCAGATTGAAAAATTTTAAGTGTTCGAATCCATCTCCCAGGGTCTAAAAATAATATCACGCACCAAAAAGAACTGAAACATATAGATAAATATAAGCATTGTAATTCTAAAATAGATAGCAATGTTTGGATTGAAAGCACCGCCCCAAGTTCAACAATAATTACAATGTTGCTGAGTTTGCAAATCAAGCTGTTGTAAATAGATATTGCATTTGTAAACATGTGACGTCTTTTGCCTCTTTTACCTCAAACCACTATCTCCGTAGAGTTGCGGTTTTCTTATAAACATGGAATATTCAAACTAAGGTGCCTGATTAAATTGGGAATAAAAAATCTTTTATAAAAGAATCTTTAAATAATAAATTGGTGCAGCTTACAAAGTCATTCATTCTTTGCTAAAATTTTGATTTTTTTTTCTATCTGTATAGAAATGGTATTTAAAATTCCATTCCTCGTGAAAAAATTTTCCACGACGGAAAACATTTAAAACACCACTTCTGATATTTCTAGAACTATATTTTCGACAGCATCAGAGTGTAAATTAATATTGGCGTGCTCATTTTCTAAACAGGATGACGCTACAGCAGCCGCTAATACAGCTCTCGACTTAAGATATTTAAAAATGTTTTCGAACCAGAACTTCCACTCTGCAAACAAGGCCAAAACATTCAGGAAATGCTGTGTTCCTTCATCTTGTGATTTCTCATCGTCTCCTCAGTTCAGTAGACAGCGATACATGTCATTTTTACAAGCATTTATTTGACTACTTTCGTGACTATATAGATAGAATTTTGTTTTCGATTTTCCTTCACCTTTTCATCTACTACATTTCTGAAATTTCATACGATTGTTTATTCCCGATCAAATTACAATATATACAGATTTTAGTTTTCAGTTAAATGTATTAATTGTTGTTTTTCTTTTAAAAGTATAATTGTTTTTAAGATTCCATAATGATTGTAATAATGAATTATGAAATATATTAAACTTTAAAAAGTGGAAAAATATAAAAATGAAAAATATTTTAAAGCCAACTCTTTTATTAGTGTAATAAAATGACGAAAATGATTTTTTATAAAAATATGTACAAGAAAACAAAATCATAAAATCGTGAGACACTGAAAACAATTCAAGAAAAGAATTAGCCCGAATGGATGTCATAAGAAAATCTAATCAACAGAAGATTTCTGAAAGTTCGTCATAAATTAATGATATATTTTAAATGTAATTAACATTCCAGTTTATTTACAGTATTACGCATTTACGAATTAGTTTTGACGTCCATATTTTTGATTAAAGAAATATTTTCTACGTTTACTTACACTCAAAAAAAATACTTCTAAAGGCTCTAGGTTCTAAATTTTCTTCTTTTTTTATATTTAAATATAATCCGCTACTACTACAAAAAAATCATAAAATCGTGAGACACTGAATACAATTCAATAAAGAAATTAAGCCCGAATGGAGGTCATAAGAAAATCTAATCAAAAGAAATTTCTGAAAGTTCATTAAAAATTTATATATTTTAAATGTAATTAAAATTCCGGTATATTTACAGTATTACGCATTTACCAATTCGTTCTGACGTCCATATTTTTGATTTAAAAATAATTTTTATGTTTACGTACACAAAATAAAGATACTTAAAACGACATTTAATTTATCTTTAAATATAATGGGCTACTACAGGAGTACATTGGAAGTAGTTTCGTTATAAAAGTACGCTGAGAGATTCGAAGACGTCTACACGAGAATTCTATAGATTAATTACATTAAACTTCCGTTTTGGAAGCAAAATGAGGGCAGTATTATATGGACTTTTAAATATTGAGAACCGGTCAAATGACCAGGGCGTAACCTGAGCCAGCTTTCTCCTCTATTACCTTTTACAAGCGGAAGCACAATTGATCTACGACGAATTTAACGTCTCGTATACAAGGCGTATCTTCCAGGAATCGAAATTCGAAACCTCTACCCACCAGTTCGGAAGCCTAACCTCTGAAATGTGGTGATTTTCCATCCGAAACTGAACAAAAAGACACCCTTTACAGTAGATATTATGGTAGTTAAGTATGAAAAAATGCTTTTAAAAAGTATGCTACTATGTCTACAATTCTGAGAATGATTTTATTCCAAAAGAAATAGAATTTGCTTGTCTCGTTTTCTTTCGAAGTATCTACTCTACGGAAGAATGCATTTTTGCCAACATTCATGCAAAGATGTAAACACTGATTACAAGCTTTCTTTTACCACCTCCTACTGTACCTTCGGCCCCGCACTTCTTTGGAACTGAAGAATCGTTGCTCCTTAAGCGAATTCTTCATCCAGGCAAAAAGTTACTTAGAGCGATATCAGGGGAATAAGCTGGCTGTAAAAGTACCAGAATGTAATTTTTTGACATGTAATTTGCCACTAGGAGAAACTTTTCAGCCGGCGCCTTATCGTCATGAGAGCACCGTACTTGGCATTCCGACCGAAGGGAAGTTCTAAATGTCTGAAATAACTGCCTACGCCCATGCGCCGTATTTAAAATGGAAGATGCCTGTTCTGAATAGTCGGTAACATGATACTCTTCACATGTTCAGAAAGAGATGGCTTAAATCATCTACATTCGGAGAATATTTACAATTTCTGGATGTAAATTAGAGTGTAATTTTTACAATTCCGTAAAGAAATAAATTTACATGGAAATTGTAGAGTCCTCACTAATAATCAGTTTGATAAGAGAGGCTAATATAGTATTTTTATGCTAATAAGAATTCAGATATACTCTCTATTTGTGGCCAAAGAATTTTACTGTTCTGAAAGGGCATTCATTCACTTTCTAATTATAAGCATTTGCTTCTCAATGGGAAAATGAAGACCAAAAAAGAAATAACCTGGAAATTATTGCATAAAAACAAGAATAAAACAAATAATCAAGCTAGAAACACGGAAAGCGAGTTCAAATTAATGAAGAACAAAAACAAAAGATAAAGAGAGGAACACTTAGTGATCTTGTTTACTACGAACCTAATTTCGAATGGCGAATTCCGAAATAGTCATTTTCTTTCTACCTCCTTGTTATCGTTGCAGTTATAAGGGAAAAAACGGAGGATAGAAAATAGAACTTCTCCTATACCTGAAGAAATATTTAACTCACTGAGTATTAAATTAAGTCCAAACTATTTCTTAAAACTTATGTCTGGCCTTACTTATTCGAAGTGAAATTATACTGAAACGGAAATTCAAATTACTGAAATATAATTGTTCAACTTTTTATGTAGAAATTTGTCGCAATTACTAAGGAAAAAGCTAGAATATTCTTCGAATATTGTTCGAATAATCGATTCGATAATTAATCGAATTATCAATGAATGTGTTAAGTCATTGACTGTATCATTGAGTGTGTTAAATTAAGTCCAATTTCTTCCTTATTACTTATCTTTTCGCCTTATTCTAAGTGAAATGAAATTGAAGTGATGAATTAGATAAGTGAAATAAATGTTTTGAGCTTTTTGTGTAGAAGTAGGCCGCAATTAATAAGGAACACGCTGCAATATTCTTCGAAAATTTTGCAGTTTCAATAATGAAAATTCTAGAACTGAAAAAAAGAAAATTCTATGCAGATCCCTGATTATTATTATAGGCTAATGACATGTTTCTAGTAGATAATGTTTTTTTTTTCTACAAAAGTGTTTGGCCAACAATTAAAGAAGCACAATATCTATAAACTGACGTCTCATGGGACGACTGGCCAAGCAGATGCTTGGGAAAATGTCGAAACCTGCTGTTTGTTTGTTTGCAATTTGTTTAATGGACAATTTCAAAGTATTTTGATTTAAAAAAAGAGAAATATTTGTATATTTAGTAAGAAATATGTCAAAAAATTGGCATGGAAGTTCTTATTTTTGGAAGCCTCTCTTTAACAGATGTGTTCAGCTATATTCAGGATCTCTTCTCAAACACTTGTTACTTTTTGTTGATAGACTTTTCCAACGAGTTTAATTAATTTTTGGTATTTCAAAAATTAATAACAAAATAAGTCTTACATTATAAATATCAACGAGGATTATTAGTTAATTAGCTGTGTAAAGAGAACAAATCGATGCAACTTCATAACCTGCATTATGTAGATGGAAGGTCTTTATCGCTGCAGGCTTAACCCTATGCTGCCATTTGTTGACTTAGTGCAGAACTATTCCGAGAAATTTTTGAAATTCCTAAGTATATGAATATTTTTAAGGATAACACTTTATTTTTGTGCATAGAGCAACCGTTTGTCTCTTAATTGGTTTCAACAAATAGCGTTCGGATTTTTACCTTTTTTATTTTCCTGTCTACTCTCTCCTGTAAATATTTCACTCTCGCGTAAGAATCTGTCCGACAAATGGAAATATACTAATCTAAAATATTTTATGGCATTTTAAATACAATAATCGTTAGTTCAATTATAAAGCGAATTTTATAATTGTAATAATTGTGTTGATTGAGTTTAATACTGTATCATATCTATATTATAACAGTTCAATATAATATTATTTCAATTGAATAATTATGATAACTTTGTTGATTGCTGAATAATTGTATGATGTTAATAATTCTGACAAATCAATAGCAATATTTTATTTCATTTTAAATGTAAATGCAAGAGAGTTACTAATCTAAAAAAATCAAGAAATTTTAAATATGATAAAGATGTTAAGATGTAAAGATATTATATGTAGTTGCAAATAAATGGAATAATTAGTGGAGTTAAATGGAATATTTTTTTCTATAATTACTGTACAAATTCTGGGGATTGTCAAGAATGACACCATGAATAGGAATTTCGGAATTATCACCCATAGGGTAGTAAGTCTGGTGCATGAAAGGTTAGTTTTTTTCTATATTGCAATAGTGCAAGTTCGGAATATTCTTTCTATATACAAGAATATTCCGAATTGTGGTCGAGAAAATCTAATTTTCAGCCATGACATGCCTTTAGTTTGTAATATAAAGACTTAAGGTACTAAACTGCAAAAAGAGCAAACCAAAAAGAAAAAGAAAAACATTTATGGTACAAAAACTAAAAGATATAAATGAATTGCTTAAAAAGGAATGTGAGGCCAAACTAGACGATGAAAAAACTTTGAAAAAACGGTACATAAACTAAAACGAGACAGCAAATTCAATAATATTGTTTACCATATCCTGAGCAGAGAGTTCGAAAGTAATGAATTTTTTCTATTCTCTTTATCCATTCAATTTACAAGAAAAATAAAACGAACGATAAAAATAAAAGTGATTGGATTCAGGAGAAATGTTAGAAGAACTGGGTATTACATTAAAGACCAATTTATTCGCCTTGTTTGGAGGTAACACAAAACTGGAGTAATAGAACAAATTAGAGAAATAAAGACTTCGAATATTAAACAGAAATATGAATATCTGTAAAAGTATTGGGAATTATTTGGAAATATTTCATGATTCTATCATTGAAAATTCTAGAAACGAATGAAAGAGCATTTATTTCTGGAGAACAGGGGTGGCGCCAGTGATGAGACAGGGGAGACAAGGCCCCACTGTAGCGGATGCTGTGCCCCCCCCCCTTTCGAGGAGAAGTTTTGTGCGGGGTATTCAACTAGTTGATGTGTAAAGATCTGGTGAAAATTTGAGACCAATTTTATTACATTCGTCCCCTCGTACAGCAGGTCTTGCCCCCCATCCGGGAAACGTACCCCTTTTCTGGCAGACCGTGCCCGCCCGTCGGGCAAACTCTAACGCAACTCTTTCTGGAGAAGTTATTAATAAGGAAACTTTTCCTATATATAATTTAATTTACTTTTTCCATCTTGTTCTTTAAAAACATTTTTTCAGTTGAGACCAAATATGATACAGCAGTGGAATTATTGAAAGTAGAGGAAAAATTAAGAATAAAAATGTGTAAATGAGAAGGTTTGGTCTAAAATTTATTTTTTTCCACAGGTCGAATTCTTTCTTTTTATTGCAAACTTTTCCGTTACATTTCACTTTAAATATTAAACCTATTTTATTTCATGTAAGAAAAGATTTCATATCAAATGATTTTTCTATATTTTGTTAACTATAGTGTATAGCAAAGAGACTAATTTTTTTGAATATATCTTAATGTTTAATTAGTTTATTTCCAACGATTTATGCATAAATTCTATTTGTTTTCTCTAAGTTTAAATAATTATATATCTTTACGGACCACTTTCATCGCTTGGAATAGTAGATTTTCTGACACATAAATTAATAAATTGGAAGCATAATTATATAAAATTTTACATTTGCTAGTTAATAAGAATGTTAAATAGAATCCTGAATAATCCGTTTTAATATTAAGTGTATTTTCTAAAATTCATCCGCATAGCCAACATTATTAACAAAAAATTAGCAGGAGATAGATGTTGCAAAATATCTTTTATATCATATATAATGGAGGAAACAATAATATAATTTTTTGAATAAGAAATCGAAATAATTTGAAAATGAAAATAAATTTCCAAAACTACTTTCAAGAAATATATTAAAAATATCTTTAAAAAATTCCTAAGTGTTAAATTTTTAGAAATTAATTTTTTAAAGTGTAAACGATTTTTTCACTATTTCTTATATGAAATTTCTAAAAGATAAGAAGACAAACTATATATAACTGCAAAATTGACATGAAACTATTATCTGAGATTCGAAACTAAGGAAAATGCAAATGTCCATCATCGTACAATAAAAAATTTCAATTTCATGTATAATAAGAGTTGGTGAGAAAGAAAAAACTGAAGCAGATTGGAACATTTAGTCGAAATTATTGGCATGAATCTAATCTAAGGAATTTACTCCTAATTATAGTAACGACATCGCTGAAACGCATAAGTCTGAAGACAATAATGAAACTATGTTAAGTATAGTTGTAAAATAGATTTTAGATTTTGAATAATTTCTTTGAATTAGAGAAAATTTGCACGGAAATAAAAGAGATATAAATCAAAAATCTTTTTCATTTTATTTTTTTATTTATTTTGAATTTGAAATTTCTGAATTTGAATTTTAAGTGGTAATTGTAATCTATAAAAATAAAATGCCACATCAATCCCACAACAAAAAAGAAAGTTATATTCTCTTTATTCAAAAATGGAACATGTTTTTAAAAGTAAGTGTATTCCGGTTTTATCCCAAAAAATTCATAAGAATTTTAAAATGCCTACTTAACAAACTCATTCTCAATTAGCGCCGCCCCAAATTCAACAGGAATTGTACTGTTGATGAGTTTTGGTTATGGTTGCACTTCAAATGCAGAGAGTAAGGACGATATAATAGTTGATCAGACGCCACAGAACTCTACATAATATTCTGCGGGTTCTCTACTAGCTGTTGTAGCTAAACTTCACATCCGGACGGATATAACGTATTTACAGTTTTTTATATCTAACCACTATCTCCGTAGAGTTGAGGTTTTCAAATAGAGATGACCACCGCCAGGCAATGATAATGTCCTTCTGAATAAAAACATTATATATTTTCAATTTTAAATAATGAACTGGTACAATTTACAAAATTATTTATTCTTCAAAAATTTTTATTTCTTCTATATTTATAGAAATGGGATTCAAAATTCCATTCCTCGCGATAAAATTTTACGCTGTGGAAAACTTTTAAAATTACACTTCCGATATCTCTAGAAATATATTTTGGACAGTAAAAGTGTAAGGTTAGCTAGCTTTCCTGTTTCCTGGATAGATGCATGTAATAAATGCTGGAAAGGAGCAACTATTCTGGTTTCTAGAATATCAATAGTATCTATTTTTCTCAACAGACAGCAAAGACTGTACATATTTCATTTATAGTCGAGTTCAATCGGCGGGTAACAAATTCGCTGTAAACATTCGAATTATTTATCTGTCGTAATTAGGTAATTATTAATACATTTTTAATTGCTTGGATAACTGGTCACCGTAGGCGGCTAGTTAATAATAAAGATGAATATTTGTGTGTCTGTTGGTGGTCTGCAGAACAGACCTTAGAACTTAGAGCTACCAAATTTGGCACAGATATACTTTGGATGCTGAATATGTGCACCTCGGAGTCATTTTTTTTTTAAATTTTGATTCGAATTTAATATTTTTAAAGGAAACCAAATTTCATTGTTTTTTGCCAATAACTTCTGAATGATTCGATGGACAAAATTTTTTTGTTTCATTTTAAAGAGCAAAAAATTGTCGTTCCAATGGTATCAGTTTTAATATTGTACAAAATTTTATCTATTTTTTATGAACTTTTAAAGTCATCAGAATATTACAGTCATGGGTGCGAGAGTACAGACTGTCGTATAGTAGGCGGAGCTAAGAGCTCTTTGTCAACGTAACGTCCTCGAGCGGCAAAACAAATTCATTATCGGTAAACTTACAAACTTAAGCCTAATAGATAGCTTAAGAATGGTAAATTAGCTAAGTAGTAATTAGTTAATTTTTTATTAGAATCATATTATTAGTAATTGTTCCTCTACAGTTTATAGATGCTAAATTTCCTCTTTCTTCAGCATTCTTTGCACCCCTCCCTTTTTTCCTATACTCCATGATAACTGCTTCAAACGTTCCCTGACGTGGTCTCAATAGCGTAGTAGGTTAGATATGCTCCTCCCACCTTTTCACCCCGGGCTCTAATCTCGCTTGAGTTTTGCCTTCGTCAGTGTCAACAAATACTTCTTCAGCTGCCTCGCTCTTTTTTGCATACCTAAAAGGAAACATTAGATTTAAATTCTTCCAATACTCTCATTTAACTTTTGCTTATTTTTTATACTATTTTCTCAGTCCACCTTTAAGTTGGCTGCCAACCAGTCGATATTAACCTCTTTAAATCTAATATCAATTTTGGAAAGTTAATGCTTGAGAAAATTCAAGTTTGACGACAATACTATTCTCTTAAGTCTAACCAAAATTTTAATAAAAACTTGCTTTTCAAATAAATGAAAACTGAAAATCATTGATTGCAAATCATTTGAGTCTACCTAGTTCGTCAAAAAAAAGTTCAAAAATTTATGTTACCATGTTTTAAAAGAGTATTACTTTGAAGTAGGTGCGATAAAATATCTCAGCTATGCAATGAAAACTAAAGTTGAAATACTGCTTTGGAGTTAATTAAGTTGCAGGTTAATGACGACGTGCATTGCTTGTTTCTTCATATGTTTCCTGTGATTGTAAAGTTATAGCTGTTTCTATTGATATCTTTTTGGTGGTGAAGTTTCTGGTGCCTGTACCACGTGGATAGGCGTGTTATTTCCAGTTGGGTAGTCGGCTGTCGAACTCCGATGTCAACAAGTGCCGTCTTGCTCCGCTATGATGGATGGCGCTGCTTTGCGGCGGTCAATCTATTTGGACCGGACGGCTTCGGCCAGGTCGGTTTATTAATTTACTTAACTTTAAGATTATATAAAAATGTCTTTCTGCGATAAAATGCTCCCAAGGTATTGCGGAAAACCTCAAAATTTTCGATATTTCTTATTTAATTCAAATTCTAATTAAAATATCGAAAACTCCTTTCTTAGTCAGCACCTACTACCCAAGAAGTAACCACCTGTAAAAATTTCAGGTTTCTAGGCCTCGTGGTTTGGAAGATTTCATGAGGAATGAGTCACTGGTATTTACCTTATATATATAGATAGATTCTATTTGCTTTCTCTAAGTTTAAACAGTTACTAGCCGATCTCGCCGCCCTCCGGGCTTCGAGGCTCTCAGCCACTACTTTTTTCAGTTTTAAATACTTCATGAAGATAAGTGGAACAGACCATAAGACCATAGTAGATTCCATATTCTTTGTAGACAACAGATTCCTTTAAAATTGTAAAACCTTTCAATAAACCTCATTTGGTTGTAATGTTTTGAATGACTTTCTCACGAATTTCGGCATGAAAGTCTTCAGATCCATAAATACAGAATGATTTCGCCCTAAATAGACACTTTCCATCACCTACAATAGGTATTTAATAATATTTTCGACACGCCATTTTGATGGAACTGTTGGGGTCTATATATTTAAAATAATATGGTAAAATCTTTAGACAGTTCGCCAGCCCCAACCACACGACGTATTTCGATCATTTCTATTTCATATGAAAGCTTATGACTTCTTGATATGTCATCAAACATCGTCTACGCACCACCAACCCCATTTTCGAACGAAATCGAAAAAACCTTTCTCCAAAATACATTCTCTTTCTATGTATGTTTTTTTCGATTTCGTTCGAAGAAGGGGGTCAGGCGACCATTGATGGCATATTTAGACGTCTTACGCTTTCACATGAAATGAAAATTATCGAAATTCGGTGAGTGGTTGGGGTTGACAAACTGTCTGAAGGTTTTACCATAATTTTAAATTTACAGATATATCGTTATATATCTTTAACAATTACTTTTATCGCTTTGAATATTGATTTTTCTTATGGTTCAATTATTAACATTGAATGAATAATTACATAAAATTTCATATTTGCTGTTTAATAAGAATAAAAAATAGAGTCCCAAATAATTTATTTTAATATTAAGTATATTGAGTTAAAATCATCCGAATGGTCAAATTAAACAGCAAAAAATTTGCAGGAGATAACGTTTGCAAAATATCTCTTTTAATTATATTGGCTAAAACAAAAAGAAATAATTTGAAAATGAAAATAAACTTCCAAAAACACTGTATCAAGAAAACTCTTAAAAATATCTTTAAGAAATTCTTAATTAAATTAATCTCTTAATTTAATTCAAAATTTTAAGAAACTAATTGTTTGAAGTGTAAAAGATTCTTTTCACTATTTCTTAGCTAAAATTTCAAAACGATAAGAAATAAACTATAACAACTGCGAAATTAACATGAAACTGATATCTGAGATTAGAAACTAAGGAATTCCATTAGCATACTATAAAAAATTTCGATTTCAGGTTGGTGAGAAAGAAAGAAACTTAAAGGAGATTCGAACATCTAGTCGATCGAAATATTGTGGCATGAAACTGTTCCAAAAAACTTATTCATAACCATAGCAGCGATATTTTTGAAACACGCATAAGTCTGAACTCAATAACAATATATAACTCATAATAAAAACTATATAAAATATTGCTGTGCAATGTGCAATAATATTAATTAAAATATTATTTAAAATACAATTAAATAACAAAATCATCATTCATTTAAATTGGAGAAAAAATGCGCAGAAATAAAAGTAGTAGAAGAAATTCAGAATTCCTTTTTTTTAATTTCAAACTGGAGAATTTGAATTTTAAGTTGTAATAGTTATTTAAAAAATGAAATACCACAGCAATTTCACAACAAAAAAGCAAAATATATACACTTAATTCAAAACCGGAACTTGATTTTTAATTTAAAATTATTCTAATTTCACCCCCCAAAAAATTTCGTAACATTTTTAAATACTTACTCATTTACAACTGAAGAAATTCTGAATGACACACGCCAAGTAATTTCACGTTGAGAACATGGCGATCTCTTTCTTGCTAACGTCTTTCTCAGATTGTCAAAATTTGAAGTAATGCAATACATCTCGTTGGTTCTAAAACATAATATCCACACAGAATAGAACAGAAACGTAAAAATAAATCCAAAAAGTATTGTAATTCTACAACATTTGCTAGTGTTTGGTATCGAATGCACCGCCCCAACTTTCAATAAGAATTATAATGATGCTGAATTTTGGTTACGGTTCATAGTTCAGGAGCAGAAACTCAGGGCGATGCAATAGTTTATCAGACTCCAGAGAAGTCTGCATAATATTCTGTGGGTTCCTAACTAGCTGCTGTAAATCAACTTTACATCTGGACAGAAGGGACGTCTTCAGATTTTTTTAATCACTAACCACCATCCCCATAAGAGATGCGGTTATCAAATATAGACGGAAATTGTCTTTTCCGCTCAAAGTTATCTGCTGAATAAAAACTTAATATACCTTAAATTTTGATTAATAAAGTGGTGCTAATCACAAATTATTAATTTTTGCTTTAACTTTGCATTTCCTTTAAACTACAGAAATAAAATTCCATTGTTTCCGATAAAATTTACATTGTGGAAAGCATTTAACCAACGAAGTCGGTCTTCGTAGGCCTGGGGTTCTGCTTTTTAACAAAACGCGCAGACATTTACTTTAATGAGAAACATTTGTTGCACTTGTACATAATATAAATTATTTAAAAAAATAATTTTCAGATAACTCGTCTGCGGAGGCATAAAAATGAAGAAGATTGGTGAATGCTTGTATTTCCAAGGTATTTATGAAACGATTGGCTTCCCCGTCCAAAATTACCTGAATTTTTGCATTCAACGAAATATTTAGAAAAAATAGTAATTTGTATTTCAATTATATAACAAAATAGAAATATTAGGTGTCCCAAAAGTTTATAGAATATATGATTTTTCAACAAAAGGTACTCAATACAATGTTCTTGATAGTTTAAAGTCTTTCCATTTTTCAGTAAGACATCGTATACACGTTTTTCCATCGACATAATTGAAGTTTGTAATATCTCTGTTTCCAAGTTGTACCATACACTTTCAATGGCTGTCTTCAAGGCATTCACTGAATAAAATTGCCCTCAATTCTCATATACCTTCCGAGACATAAAGCCCCACACATCCTCAATTGGATTTAGATCAGGGCTCATCGGTGGCCACTCAAGAACAGTAACATTTTTCGAGTTTAAACAATTTTTCGTAGCACTTGAGGTATGGCTGGGAGCATCATCATGTTGATATTCCCAATTTCGTCCCTCTATATTTTCTGCAAATGGCATAAGATGATTTTCTATTGTTTCTACGTATTTAGGCCAATTCTGTCGGCCATCTATAAAGGCCAGACCCACTTGACCGTTGAAACCGAAAGCCGCCCACACCATCACATATCCACCACCACTTTGCCTACTGAAAAAGCTCCTGGGCTCTTTTCGCAAATCATGCCAATATTTTATATTCCCGTCAGGTCCATCGAGGTTCCATATTTTTTCATCACTGAAAAGGACAGCCGTCCATTTATCGCCATATGATTATGAGCCCATTATAATCTCTTACTAATGTGAAGATTTGACAGTAGTAATCTGCGAGCTATTTTTGCGTGGATCATATAACCAGATTCTATAATTCGTCTATGAACAGTGTTCTTGGATATTTGCAACCGGGAAGTCCTAGTAATTTCGTGAACCGACATTTTCTGACTGGAAGCCATTCTTTGTATCCGTCTATCCCTGCGAATATCCGTCGTACGTGATCTTGCCGAAGTAGTTTTGGCTCATATGGCGTCTTACGAGTTAATACACGATAAATCATACTTTTAGAATGATTTAAAAGTTTTGATATTTCCTTAACAGTCTTGCCGAGCAATTTCAAATGAAGAATTTTACTCACTTCTTCATTAGAGATCTACTTAGCTTTAGGTATCTTGAAACGCAGAACAAACGACCTCTTTCCTTTTCTTACAACATATTTATTAAGCTCCGAACGACGTCATGATTACCGATACCATATTTGCATAAAATTGAATTTGTCTATAAACTTTTGGGACATGTTATTTCTGTTTATTCTACGACTTAAAAAATTGGCATTAAATGTATGGGGTAGAACTGCTGTTTTTTCAATATAATAGACATAACATATCCATACAGTAAATTGCAATTAAATACATCATATACAACAAAATATATAGGCAAAATACAAGATTCTATAAACTTTTAGGACAGAGTGTATATCCGTTAAACTCCCTTAACTTCTAAACGGAAACAGTTTAGGCTGTAAAGTTGGTGTCTAGGTATAGTAAAAAGGCTATACGCCAGGGATGGCGAACCAATGGCACGCGTGCCGTTGATGGCACGCGACACAATATTTTGGGCACGCCACCGATCACAAAGTTCACTATGAAGCATTGACGGTACTATTTGACGGCACGTCTATGACCTCATTAAACATTTTTTTAGAAAAAATGGCACGTTGATACATAAAGGTTCGCCACCCCTGCTATACGCTACTTGATAGGACATCTTACAACGCCATCTATCGGCAAATTTTGGAATTAGCGGTCCTATCTCGTAAACGGTGAAAGATACGAGAAAAAAGTCAGTTAGAAAGTTGTAGAGCACTCTCGATTTAGTACGAAAAGATATCTTGCGCACATTAATACTCAAAACAAAATGTAAAAAGTCAATCTGTCTTCTAAGCTGTCACTGTTTAGAAGTTAAGAGGGGGTTGTAACGGATATAAGTGGGAACTCTGTATACCATGACTTACTCACTCACCACGAAATCTTCCAAACCATGAGGCCTAGAAACTTGAAATTTGGCAAGTGGTTGCTTTTTGGGTAGTAGGTACTCACTAAGAAAGGAGTTTTCGAAATTTTAATTAATTATAAATTAACTTAAGTTTTAACGTTTTCTCGCAATAACTTCGGAGCATACCAAGGCACAAAAATCATTTAATATCATCTTAAGGTTAAAAAATAGCTTTCCAATGCCACCAATTTTATTTCCATGCGACGTTCTGTTTAATTTTAATTAATTTTTGAAACTGTTTTCAAACACAATTTCCAGCTGCTCAACAGAACGGAGCAGAGGTGTACCTCACGGTTCTCAAGGCCACGGTTCCATTTATAGCATTGGAGGGGGGACGGTTGGTAACCGGTTACACTCAATTTAGAAATGCTGCCCATTCATAGTTCACAACAGTGGCGGCGAGGAAGGTCAGTCGCCCCTACTTATTTAGGGAAAGAATAAATTTTTATTTCATTTTAGCTACTTAAAACTTGGAATTACAAAAAAGCAGTAGTGTTCGGGAAAACTAACTAATTTTTTAATTAAATTTTTAAATTTTATTATCTACTCCCTATAATCTAGTCTTTTAGATGTCTATAAATTTTTTGCCGCCTTACTTTTTCCACCCAATCTGACAGCCACTGGTTCACACGGGGCGTCCAGCATGTTCTGCTTTCGTGACCATTTTCAACGGTAATCTTTCTATCAATGGGTGATAGATTAATTGAGTGAGAGTTATTTGAAACGCAGTTTTTAAGTTTTGTTGGCTGTGATGCATCTTACAGAATTGTATCGCTGGCATTTTAAAATTTACGTCTTTATATATTTCACTATATGCAAAATACAATAAAATATTAACTTTTTGTTCAGCTTTCTTGAGTTATTGCGGCTGAAACCGCAACGGGGAATGCTGTAATTAATATAAAATACAAAAATAAAAACTAATTTAAACGGACGAGCCAGCTAATCGCCGAAGGTGGCTAGTGTAATGTAAATGAGTTGAGGTAATAAATATAACAGACATTCTGAATTTGCATTGTTTACACTGTTAAGACAAATTTGTATTGAAATTATTCACATATGAGAGTAATACTTTTTTTCACACTTTCAAATGTTAATTTTTTAGATTTGCAATATTTTATTTGATGCATTGCATCATACATAAAATTATTCAAAGTAACCAGAAACTTTTTTTTGAAAAGATAATGTGCAAGACTAAATATAAAGACATTATCAATAAGTATCATAAAACTCAAAATTTAAAAATGCAAAAAAAATCATTTTTTAGAAACTCTACTGGATAATAAATATTTGGAAAAATAACTTAAAATCAGTGGCGGTTAGTCCATTCGGGCTGCAAAGCTGCAGCATATCCTGAAACCATTTTAAAAGCCTGTATTTTCTTTTTTCTTCGTATTTTCTTACTTTCCTACTTCCAGATTTCAATTATCAATGAAGGGGGGAAGTAATGAAAACATGAAAAGAAAGAAAGATTAATCAACAAGTAAGAGACACAGAGGTTAGAGCTGCACAGGGGAAAAAAACAGACTCTTCTCCCTTTGAATTTATAGGTCTCTGAGCTGCAGTTCGACCAGGTCTGGTTGGCGCGGGCAAATAAAATAGAAAGATGCTGTTTTTTCCTTTCTTCGCTCCCACCAAAAGTTTATCTTCGCTTCCTCGTTATGTTTTTCTTTCCGAGTTCTCTCTTGCGAAGAATTGAATATAAAAATGCAGGTCGCGTTATGCCAAATTAGAACATTGTTCAAATGTCATCAAGTAAGAATTTTTGCAATTACTATTTTTTTTTTATTTTGCTAATTTATGCAATACAGTTATGAATGTATTTTAGATGCAATAATTTATAATATATAAAGCGGTATTTCTATTAATATAGAATCTTAATCTAATTTTAACTTTACTGATAAAAGATTTATAACTCGGAAATTATTATAACAGTTAACAATACTAACAAAAAATATTTTGACAGTTTGAGCGAATAGGCTAAATTTGAAGTCAGAAGCGATGTTATTGTTCCAAATACACTATATTTTTTAGAAATGAAGCAGGAATCCCGATTAACTACTATAAATACTAATAAACTAAAAAGTTTCATATATTTTTCAAGACAATACAACATAAAAAAAATACACATACCTATTTTCAAAATTTTACAAAAGGTATATCGTATTACTTCTTGAAAAGTTAACAGGAATAACTTTTATTCTTTAATCCGCCATCATCAGTCTTTCTGAAAACAATCTCGTTGAATTGCTTTTATAATGATTCGGTGAGCAAGCTCTGCCGCGCGTGTGTCACGAAAGCTGCGCTCGACAAGCGTCAACGAAGGATTGCTATCTCCTAAGGTTATTTTAATTCTCAGATCATATTATTCAACAAATCCAGAACTGCAAAAACTTTTAGTAAGTAATGCATTCTGCGGCATCAGTATTATTCTATGTGATAAGCAATTGGGAAGTAAGTCTACGGGATTCGCACTAAAGATAAAAACGAAACGTAGCAACTGGGGCGCTGCGATCGTTTATGAAAATCCGAAGTGAGACCTCTGATACTTCTCTGCGGTTGCAACTAAATGTCACATCTGTCTTCAGCATCTTTTATTATCACAAACCGCTATCTCCGTAGAATAGCGATTTTCATATAAAGATGGAATTCTATGGACTAAAAACTTAACCGTGCGAAGGGAATAAAAACTTATATAGGTAATTTTTTTAAATATTAAGCTGGTGCAACTTACAAATTATTCATTTTTGCTTAAATTTTGCGTTTCTATTTGTATAGAAATAAGATTCAAAATAACATTCCTCGCGATAAATTTTTCCGTTGTAAAAAATATTTAAAACCATAGCTCTAAAACTATAATATTTTCGAAAGTAAAAAAGTAAAGTGATCTTGACATGTGTATTTTTTTCGAAAAGGATGATGCTAACAATAGCTGATAACACAGCTCTCGACTTTAAGATATTTGAAAATGTTTTCGAACCAGAACTTCAACAAAACTCTGTTCACAAGCGTTTGCGTAATTGTTGCTGATCGGCTGAGCGTATAACTGATTTTAAAATGCCAAAACATTTGTAATAAGGATTACAAAATGTAATAATTATTAAAAAGTAGAAAAAATAATAAGAAGATTTTTAATACCACACACTTTTATTAATGAACTAAAATGAAGGAAATAATTTTTTATAAAAAATATGTACCACAGAACAAAATCATAAAATTGTGAAGCACTGAAAGGGCCGAATGGATGTCGTAAAAAATCTTATCTTGAGAAAAATCCTAAAAGTTCATTAAAATTAATGATATGTTTTAAATGCGATTAAAATTCCAATTTAGTTAGAGTATTACTACCAGCTTTTACGAATTCGTTTTGATGTCCGTATTTTTTATTTTAAAAAAATATTTTCTACGTTTACGTTCACTTGAAAAAAAGAGTGTTTCTAAAGGATTTTTTTGTCTCTAGATATACAGTAGACTCCGCTGAGATAGCGGTTAATGTTATCATTCGCTTTATATTATCAGAAACCTCCGGTCCCGAACCAAAGCATTCAAATGAACACAAAATTATTCGTTTAGTGTGATCACTACATCGTTTAATGTTATCAGTTTTGAAGTAGAGAATTGACCGATCCCTCATTTTCAACCAGCGGTAACGATTGACGTTCATAGAATTTCTCACTCCACTTGTAAGGAAACATCTGGGGCCACTTCCCCCACACATCTCAAGAATTTCGGGGTTTATTTTTCATGACCTCTCTTTGAAGGTCGTCCATTTAGCGGGCAGGGACGTGACCGTCGGTAATTGTCATTGAACCTTCTGAAGGTATAGAAAATGAAGGGTATGAAGAGTGGATGTCCATTGACGAGGACATTCCAGTAGCTGCCACACTAACAGATTTGGAAACTTGCCAAGCTGTTTGTGAGCAATACCAAGCATTAGAAATTGATGATTCCGAAGGGGACGAATGTGTTATAGAAAACCCTCCAACGAAATGAGGCAAGCTCTTGATATTTTGAAACGCTGACAAATTTTTAAATAAGCAATACGAGTACGAACAACATATAAATGAACTGTTAAGGAATAATTGTCATCAAGCAACAATTAATGAATTTTTTATTGATATTTTTGAAACAAATTATATATGGCCCTGAGGTAAGTGTTTTTTTCTTTTTGTTTCTTTTCCCTTGATGTGATAAAAATATAGTTAATTTCACCCAATTTGGTTATTGTTATCAATCTGTTAAAGTTATCAACATTCTTAAGTCCGGAAGTGATCACATTAAGCGGAGTCTACTGTTCTTGTCTACTACCGGAGTTCTCTGGAAGTAGTTTAGTTATAAACGCACACCGGAAGATTTGAAGACCTCAAAATGAGATTAGTTTAGCATAATCACATTAAACTCCA
>BGPR01005573.1:0-91827 GCA_013235015.1 Araneus ventricosus | reverse complement strand
CTGATATGCTTCGTTCAGTTATTGCTAGCTTATATTTGTAGCTCTCTGTTTTTAAAAAAAAATTCTACTGTGCTACTTTTAATTTTTTGGCTTTTTTTATTGCTTTAGTAACTATACAAGACACCAGTAGCGGTATTCTTTTAATAAAACCGTTTGCATCAAGATCAATTGATACAGTGAGATTGATACATTTTATAAAAATATTCCGAGTAAACTGTCCAGAACTAACATTTCTTTCTAAATTTTCGCGTGGTTTATCGGCTGATAGCAAACTATAGACTCTGAAAAAGAAAATTATCGAAGCTAATTTCTGACTACCAACAAGTGGAAAAACTATTTGTTTTTTTTAAACATCATAACCAAAATCATTAAAAACTTTTGAAGACAGAAATAAGCGAATTATAGGAAGAGAAAACTGGGAGAACAGAGAGTGTGAGAGAAAACAGATACAAGTCCATTGCGTATGAAATGAAATGGAAAATCGCAGCTGAAATGTCAAAGATCTTGCTATTTGAGTGCCAAAAATAGATACAATATCAGACAAGGCCTTACCAGTATGATTAAGTTGTAAAAAAAATTTTTAAAAAATCAATACAATATATGAAATAGTGCTCTTGAAAGAAAACTCCACCCAGTCCTCTAATTTTTTTGAAGTCATAATAAAAGAAATAAAAGATGATTTCTGTATCTGATGGAAACAGTATAGGTAGCTTTAAAGAAGACTTTCCAATCAAATCGTAAAGCAAAGATTAAATCACTGGAAGGGGATTTTGTATCAGCTTCGAGGACGATATTAATAACTTTAGTTAGCACAAACACAAAGTCATAGCTCAAAAAAAACACATCACTCACTATGACTTTCATGGACTGTACTGTTTTGTTAAATCAGGCACTATCTTAAAATAAGGAACAGTAGCGCCATCTGACGCTGATACAAAGACAGCAGGCATCTCGACATTCTCCCCTGTTGACATGCATACGGTCGCATTACAAAAAAAAGCATTACAATTAAATAAAATTTAAATTGGTACACACAAAGAAAACGCAAAAGGCCTCCAGTATTCCAGATTCATAACCACCAAAGCGCTATACTCTAAGAATTAAAATACAATATACAATTACCACTATTATACACTCAATATAATATTAATAAGTATGAATTTCACAAATGCGATAAATTACACTACATGAAGTTCAATTAATCATCCATAAAACTAAATGTTTCACATTTAATGAATCTGAAAAGAGCAATAAAATATTACACAAAATAAAATTCAAACTGGCATATGCAACAGGCACACTGTGAAATGGCTGGATTTATACTCACCCTTTTGAGTTTGATATTTCTGACCCTAATTGAAGTATCGTTTCCACTGCTATATTTTGTAATTCTGCTTGGCCATTTAAGGTGGGCATATTGTCTTCAACCAGGTCACCCACCTTTACATTTCCTTTTGGAATTGCCACTTGTTATGTTGCTGCAATTCACTTAGATAGCCTCGTGCCACTTATTCCAAATAATCTGCCAACCTGGTCACCCGTTGCCATCTGCCAGGACACTCTCGCCGGTTCAATTATAGGTTCATTGACCTGCCCTGTTAAAAAAATGGCGGTGCTTTTCAAGGGGCTGGGGATGTGATTTAAAATTCGGTTGGATGCACACAGTCAAAACTCCTGGGTATGTTAGATTTGTACCTTGCCAGTTCTCTTAAGATTAATTTTACAGACTGCTGCGGCTTCCATAAGCCACCCAAGGAGGCTCTCGTGAATGAACTTCATTCAATTCCCACCTCGGACAAAACCGAAGGTTGGCTCTGACGTTGACCGGTTTTAAAGTCCTTAATTTCTGATTTGCCAACAAGGTTTTGCCATTGTGGTGCAGTTTGCACCTGCCTCTCGACCAAAATCTCTGGGGTAGTAATAAAGCCTCAGGTGAGGTCAGACACAATTTCTATATGAACAGCTTTGAATACAAAACACACAAATATACATTTTATGCAGGACACCTTTTCAGGTATCTGATCATAAATGGGCCACAGAAATCTACAGAGCAATTAAGGATGATCCAGGAACTTCTCTCTGTCCGGGGCAGATTACCCATTAGTTGGGCGTAACTATTGGCCTGGCCTTAAAACAAACAATACATTCATATACAATTTTCTGCATAAAACGACCATTTAGTGGCCAAAATTATGCCACACAGTGAAGAAGAAGGGAGGGAAACTTACCGATATGAAAGATTTTTTAAATGAGGCTGTACAATTATTTGATTTGTCAATTTTGAATTCTTATTATGCAAAATTACCAGGTATTTAGTAACATAAGGTAAATCTGAATTACCCAAGCGTCCACCCTCAATACTCCATCACTATCAGAAAGGGATTTAAATTCCGCTTAACACTGTTTGGCAAGACACCCTTCTAACTTGCACTGGAGTTCAGATCTCAGCTGAAAAAAAACCTCCCCTTGGACCATCCCGATCAACCTATTTTCAGCCCGGTCCAGATTCTGAGGCGAAAAGAGGCCCAGACACTATCACATTTACAAAATCATAACTAAATGTGAAGAATTTTCACATAACTATTACTCCTTACACAATAAATCAGATAAAAAGACAAATCACAATTTGTTTGAAAGCAAATACTGGATATAGAGGCAGCTCAGGAACCACCATTCGCGAGCTACGCCGTTCTTCAGTTCATTCATCAGGGGGTGGTCCCTTGATAATTCACCTCTTTCAAGAAATGATGGGCCACTCCACCACAATTTTAATTAGGAAGATCCGCGAGGGCTTAGCCCACAGCGAAGTAAGATCCGCAGGATTAAGCTGGCGATGGCACATGGGTCAACAACAGTTCTCCGTCAATCTTTTGCACCTTTGAAACTTCGGTTGGCGATAAAGGTCTTCGCAAATGATTACTTGAGATCTTCAACCATGCCAGAGGCGTCGTTGCCGGGTATGAAGCACAATATCACTAATCTCAATCTCGGAGAAGGCGTATCTTCTTCGCTGGCCAAGAAACACAGGCACAGGCTCCAGCGAGGTATTAAGCTCAAATGGGGCATACGCGTTGCTTGCCAGGATCAGTAACCGCCGCATTATTGTTCTGATGAGAAACATTTAGGTAGATGACTCCGTATGCTGCCTCAAGCGCATCTGCAAAGTCTTGAGGGCGATTCTTAACAAGGCTCAGTCGAATAAATCTGGTTATTTTTCCACTTTTTCGATGTACTTCATAGTTTGTCACAATTCCTTCCACTCTCATCGGCGTTGGATTGGGCATCCCAACGAATCAGCCTCAGCTCACCATGTCGCAGCAGAAGGACCTTTGCTTTTGTTAACACAGGTCCCAAGAAACCTAGAGGGTCATACAGTCTAACAATTACACTTAGCACTTCCGCGCTTGGTATATGATCGTTTCATTGAGCGCACTTTAATAGCGATCTTGGAGCGAGCTTCCAACTGATGCCCTGCGTCTTCACAGACAAGTCAGTGTCAACAGAACAAATGTTCGGCGTCTGTCGATAACAAACGCCGTTTCCAGCAACTCCAGGAGAATTGAGAGCCACTTGTGAAGGGTCATTCCACCTGATTGCAGGGCATCGCGGATTCGCGTTGTAAACGGCGAGCAGTCTAGATCAGGTGCTCCTCGCGATATCATCCAGGTAGGTAATGCGTGCAGCAGAGCTTCAAGATGCCAGAGAAATGGCGATTTTTTTTCATCTTGACCCAGCTGCTGCAGGGTTCTTATGGCAGAAAGGGTGGACATCTCATAAGTTACCGTTTTCAGCGATAAGCTGAAACTTCTGTGTGGGTCCGTTTTTCCACACAACCCTGGAGGTGTGCTGATCTGGGTGATTAGGATCTGCCTATACATTTTTGTATATCGATAGTAAAGGCAAACTTGTGTCTCCTAAAACTGGAAATTGTCTGAAAGGCGTCCTCTATGGCGATCTCCTTTCAATAATGGATCAGACTTGTATGCCTGTTGTGGTGGGGATGAGGCATTAAAGACAACTCTCTCAACTTAGTTTGTCGTTTATCAAGGGCATTAGAACACCATGATGGGTATGTAGTATTATTGGTGAGTTCGCCGACTCACCAACCACTCTCTAAATGACCCAAATCCTCCTTACTTTCTCTCTTTCAAAGTCAAGTATACAGCGAAGTACTCCGAATCAGCAGACAAGCGCTTCCATAACGAATTAAGTTGTGGCGTGGTTTCACCCCACAAGAATTTAAGAGGCTGCGGGGATGAGACCGTTCTTGCAGCTTTGGCTCTTGCCTGGCGACCTAATCCCGGAGGGGCGGCGGGAACAACTCAGGCGTGGGCGCGGGACATTCGCATTAAGGATGGATGGTTAAGGCAGCAATCCAAGTGCATCTATCAGATTTTTGAGCGGAGATCAGCTATCTTTAGTAAAATGGACTGATATTGATTCAGCCAGAAATAGAAGCGTGTAGTTTGCAGCGATGTTTATCTGGGTTACATGTTGCAGCAGACGGTCGCGTTTGCTTTAGACTGACGGAGATGTAGAAAAGGAATTTGCAGGTGGAGTGCGGTAGCGTCCAAGCGAGTCGACTCAGGTGCTATGCCTGAAGCTGGCGGAATCTCATGATTACCAACGTATTTACCATTTTTGTGCAGCGCGTGGAAGTGTCCACATCCATGAACTTTCTCGGCTACACCTAGATCGACGGTCTCTGATGGAGCGAGTTTTATTTGTCAATAAAACGATGATTCAAATCGTTCACGACCTCCAGCAGTTCAACAGGCTTCTCGATGGGTGCTGTTCGGTGCAGTATGGTGTTCTTTTCCGCGTAATCTAGTTCAAAGCCAGGTGTAGATCTGGAGTCATGAGATAAAGTACTTTTCAATTTAAAATTTTCCTAGATCGGTTGTTAACTCAAACGGACACTCGGTAAGCAATAATCAATTGGAGCAGACAACTAGCTCAGGTTGGAGAGGATTTTTAAGGAGAAAGAAAGTGTCATAGAAACGATGAATCTTTGATGATGTCATCAAGTAATCAAGAAGTACTAACCAATGTCTTTAGAAAGTTATTATTTACATGCGGTATTCTTTTTTGTTATCTTACTTTGTATGGGGTCTGCAATTCGTAAATTAACATAGAAAATATGAAGGGGTAGAAATCTTGATGAGCAAAAGTTTTGCTTAACTCTATTTTGGTTAGTCAGAAGAAGTGTTATTTAATGTTTTGTTGATGTAAAATATCAAGAATAAAGGGAATAAAAAGAAAGAGGGGTGGAGATTTAACCTCTAAACAATTGATTAGAAACTCTTTCAAATTTTGATGTGCAAATGCTTGTGAAATTAGTAATTGAATTAAAGGTATTATGGTACTAGGATTATCTTTAACCTAAAATTAACCGCGACTCACGCCCCATGTTTAATGGTTCCTATATGTTGTAACGTTTCTTGTGATAATGAATCGCAATTTTACAGGTAGAAACCCACGTTTTCTTGTATATTGTTTTTTATTGTTTCTTTAATTTACGTAATCTGTGTGAATACTTAACATTTTAACTTAATATTATGTCTACAACATCTTGATTTTAACTACTTGATATAGGGTGGCAGTGGTTACGGATGTAAATCATCGTTCAGATGTGCGATAATCAGGCAGCATCACGTATCTGGGGATCGTACCGTGCTTTACATCGTGGTTATGGTTCGTCTGGGTTATACGGTTGTTCCTGGGTCACTGGGTTAATGTTTCGTTTCATGTGCGCCGCAAATCCTGGTGTCAATCCTCCTGAGGACTTTGGTGGGGTTCAGGATCGACTGGGTTCGTTAACGAGGTCAGATATGCCTGGCGGCGCCATTAAATCTTATGTGTTCATGATTAACCACTTGTTTGTTGGCATGCTTTGTTGGATCAGGGTTCTGGATCATATCGGGATAGTTGATGCGTGATCTGGCCATCATCGTTCGGTGGTTCAGACAAGGATGGATCATCGCCTGGGATCATATGATCAAATAAGGTTGAAAAACAAGATCTATCGGTTTTCACAGGTTGGACCGGGTTCGTTTAGATTATGGTAAAGAATCAACCCACAATGAACGATCATAGCCACCTGATCGACACTCCCACTAACAACATAACCAAACACAGTATTCTGCAACAATAATTCGCGAGTTTGAGCATAGATCTGTCAGCCTCTGTAAGAAAATCTCAGCACCTAACCAACATATCAATCTTATCAGGAACATTGAAACTATGATCAACCAATGAAATGAACTCCGAAACATCAACATCCACATTAATTATTTTATTTGGGAATGAAATCAGTAATTTTGTTAACCACTAACATCAATAATTCTCTCTCAGGCACATCGCTGTATTGTGTTGCAGGATCTTAGAGGTCTTAACACAGTTCTTCACAATCATACTTGCATCATTAACACACAAAACAACAGTATTTACCTTTTCCATTTTTAATTGCAATCTTTCCGCACACGCCTTAGTACACAAGCAAGACTGAGATCCGACATCCAGCAGACATCTAACCTCGACCCATTCCGAGAACTTATTCTTAACAAGGGCGTGAATAGTGCTCAAAAGCACGTTTTTAGGTTTTCCCTTCTCAATTCCAGTCGCCACAAATTGGGATTCCGGATTTGCTTCTGCAGATTCCTCTCTCTGCTTTGGAACGAAAGCAGGTGCATCTAGTTTCAAATGAGAAGCGGGATTGCCAGAATTCTCACGCGGGAAATGAATCATCCTATGATGAGGCTTAAGGCAAAAACAGTTCTCTACTGAACGACATTCGTTCAATTTATGGGGGGGAAAACAACGAAAACAAAGATTGTTTCGTTTTACCACCTCCGCTCTATCCTATACTGATAGCCGTCTAAATTGGGAACACGTAGAAAGAGAGTGATACGCTCTTTTACAAAGGACACAAATTGTATTTTTAGTTTCAGACACAAAGATTTTGGATACATTTTTATCTGCTCGCCATTTAGAAGTCGGCCATTTATTTCCTACCACTCGTTTTGCTTCACTCACGGCATTCCTATTTAGTTCTTTTGTACTCCTACCTCTCGATGACAAGTAAACATCACACTCTTGACCGAGCTGTTGGGGTTTAAAAAAAGATTCGCCCTGTTTGACAGCAATATGTGTCATCAATTCTCGCTCAAACGTTTCGAAAATCTTATCAGAAACTATAAGATCACACAAAGACTTAAAATCAGTCACATTACGTAATTGACAATAATAGTCAAAGGACGCGCACAAGCGAGAAGCAAACTGCACGTAAGTCTCCGATGGCAACCTCTGAGCCTTTTTAAAATTACTCAGGGGTCATTCCATGTCAAGTCAACACACTGTTTAGGACGGACCATCTTAGATTTTGATGAAACTTGGTAAATCAAGAGTCTTAACATAGCTATGAATGAAAATGTGAAGAAAAAAAATTTTCATGCATTTCATTGATGAGTTATTAATTATTGAAATTTTCATTGAAAAATGCTCTACTTTGAGACAGTTAAACCTCAATATCTCAAGAACGAAAAAAGATACAAGCTTGAATTTTATCATATATTAAAGCTCCTTTAATGTGCTTTAATTTGATGTATAACATGACACAGATTGTAAATTTTAATTTTAAAATTTAATTAAATTAAATTTTTAAATTTTAATTTCTCAAAATGCGACAATTTTAAAATTCTGAAAAAATTCACAAAATTAGTTTGTACTGTGCTCTTGCATCTCCCCAAGTTTCATTTTGGGATCGTCATGGGATCCAATGATACATGGAGGATAAGTTTCACATTGATGAGAAAATTGCATCACATAGAATTTTGCTTTTTATATACATAGTATAATTTTGGCAAATTTTATATCATTAGCATTGTTAAACTTACATTATTACTTGTTAAATAAAGCTTTCATGCAAATTTTATTTTCAGCTGTGAATTTTCTAACAATATAGTGATTTAAATCTTTTATTTATTACTTAGTTTTCAAAAAAATAATGAATCGATTAATATTTCAATATTGGCACATTAAATTTTGTTTTTAATAAAATGTTTTTTTTTAAATCTAGCATTATTTAACAATTTATTACTTTAAAGAAAACAAAATAGGCATAATTATATTTTTTACCTACTACTTGTATTACTGAAACTGGATTTACATTAAAGTTTGTGCATATGTTTGGGATTAGAAGAGATTCATAATCTCTGCAATCTTTTTCTTTTCTTCAACTGGTAGAATGTTCACGCGACCAGTTGGTGTGATGGGATTCATTTTATAAATAACATCAGAACTGGGAATCCAGAGAACATCAGGTGTTAATGGATACGAAAATGAAGGCGAAGGTCATGATGGATGGAGGAAAGTCACTTTAACTTCATTTTCTCCCAAAACGTAACTTAGCCACCATTTTTCATTATACATGGAAATCACATAGCCATTCATATCCCTAAAATTGAACATTTCTCCTTTTGATATGACCTAATAGCTGATTGATGTTGTAGCAAAGGAGAATGTTTTACTAATTTTGGCTCCACAGCATGAGGAGATAAAAGCATGTAACTTTTGGGTCCCTGGTATTGGGATAGCCTTACTAAAACGCATTTGCTATATATTCGTCTTGTGTCACATAATTGAAGTACATGCTCTTTGAAATTTTAGATTTTGCCCATTCGTATAATTGCAATGGTGTCATAATTTGTTTTTTGTATGGCCTTTGTAAAGACTGGCCCTAGCAGCTTCTCTTTTAACAGTCCCCCCAACTCCATCACACGGACCTTTAACGTGAGAAGTGGCAGAAAAATGTCATCCAGCATTAATTCCAAAATCTCTTTGGTGATAGCACAGATTTGAAAAGTTCTTTTTATTTTTGTACTGGGCAGCTGAGCCATTTGAAAAATAAAAAAAATTCAGCCTGTTCTCAAATTTTAATAAATCAATAAGCTTCTGCTGAAATAAATGGACTGCTACATTGTTGTGCTCAAGGCACTCTGAGCTATAGTGTTGAAGTGTGTTTTCCTCTGTAAAGAACACAACAAAAGGACGAACAGTAGCTTGAGAACTGTTCCAGTGGTAGGACTGTGCTTCGTCTAGCAAAACAAAACTGTAATTTTCAGAGAAATCACAAACTACTGCCACCTCCGATTCTGACAGGCTTTCCTTTATATTGGCCATAAAAGCACTTTGTTGTTTGGCAATAAAATAGTGACGGAAAAGAACTTTAAGATCTCTGCAGAAAATATCCACAAATTCATCAGCAGATTTCTTTAAGGTTTCCAGGTTACACCTGTCAACAGAAACCCAATGATGAAAAGTGGAAGTTGTTTCTATCAAAAATGTTTTTGAAATCCATACTCCAATATTTCTTTTCTTTCATCAAAGCCAGGACAAATTTCACAATTTGAAAAATAGCAGTCGATCGAAGCTGGATTACCTGCCATTTTCAAAAGGCAGTCCTTATAGTTTATTTCCCAATCTGTAAAACTTTTCATTTTCGAATTTTCAATAATTAATTTCATATTTTGATGAATGGTGTATACACAAACTGTGCGTGTACCGCTTTGTCCAGCTAGTATACAATCTTTTGGTCGTAATTCAGCAAATTTTGAAAAACCAATTTTAAGTGTAGGAGATTTTTCTTTGAAGAGCTTGTATCCATGTGAAACTTATCCTCCATGTATCATTGGATCCCATGACGATCCCAAAATGAAACTTGGGGAGATGCAAGAGCACAGTACAAACTAATTTTGTGAATTTTTTCAGAATTTTAAAATTGTCGCATTTTGAGAAATTAAAATTTAAAAATTTAATTTAATTAAATTTTAAAATTAAAATTTAAAATCTGTGTCGTGTTATACATCAAATTAAAGCGCATTAAAGGAGCTTTAATATATGATAAAATTCAAGCTTGTATCTTTTTTCGTTCTTGAGATATTGAGGTTTAACTGTCTCAAAGTAGAGCATTTTTTAATGAAAATTTCAATAATTAATAATTAATAACTCATCAATGAAATGCATGAAAATTTTTTTTTTTACATTTTCATTCATAGCTATGTTAAGACTCTTGATTTACCAAGTTTCATCAAAATCTGAGAGGGTCCGTCCTAAAATGATTCAAAATTGTGTTGATCTGACATGGAATGACCCTCAGGCATTCTTGGGGAGTGGGTTCAAATTCCTTTAACACTAACTCCTTTATCTTTTCATAATCGCATAAGTCCTCCCGATTAACATACGCTAGTAAATTATTTACTTTTTCTCCCAAAATATTAAAAACAATCTCGGCTTTTAATTCATTAGGTACAGATTTGTTCTGAAATGCTTTTTTTCCAAAGAATGGAAAACAGATTAAACCATTCTGACCAACAGGCACCACTGATCAAGTAGGGTTTTAACACTCTTTAATTAAACTTTCCAAATTATTATTAGGGAACCGTGTTCTCTGATTTCGCAGTTTGAGATATACAGCTAAATTCTCCTCGTGATTCGCACTGCTGTTTTTCTACTCAATAACTTTGTTTTCTATTTCATACTCTCGCTCCGATTTTTCTCTTTTCTTCCAAAATACCGACCACAAGATTACGCGACTCAACTCGAGCATCGCTCTATACATTATCAATAGATCTCGACGCTTTTAAATCCACCACTTTCGCCTTTGTCTGGAAACCATCGTCCCATTTTTCCGCGAATCGATTAGCTTCCATCTTTCCTAAGATTCAATTTAACAGACATTATTAAGCCTATACATTCCATACTAATTGCAAGAACTATTATGTTTATTGATGAAGTGTGGATTAAAATTCAAATCCAAATCTAAAACAATCCAAACTAATCGCTAACGAACCCAACACCTAAACAGAAAGTAACTCATAAATAAAGCAATTAACATCGGTTAAAACCAACAGGCAATAAAACTTTCCACCAATTAGACTATTTCATCTCAATCTGCCAATTAAACCAATTATTTCTAATTCTACCAGAAAGCACCAACCAACATGCTCTAATCCGCCAAAATCAACGCGCAAATTACGCTTTATAAATCTCTACATTACAACTCCGAAATACACTCCGCAAACTCCACTTCCATAGGTCAAGCAGACTACTGGCTCCATGCTCAGTCGACTAAAAAATGGCGCACAAACACAAAGTCATAGCTCAAAAAAGACACACTACTCACTAGCTTTCATGGACTGTACTGTTTTATTAAATCGAGGTCACTAATTTAAAAATAAGGAACAGTAGGTTTCATCTGACGGCTGATACAAAAGACAAATGCCATCTAACAATAATATTTTTTAAGGATTTTGGTGTTCCTCTAAAATTTGAATAAACTAACTCATCGTGATCAACGTTACTGATACCAGAATTTTTTGTCATCTTTGGTTCCAGTAAATTATTTTTTTGCTATTAGAAATGTGCAGCAGCATACTTGTATTGTGGATAATTCCAATCGTTTTCTCAAATTGTAGACAATTACGATCACTAGTTCATTCAGGATTACATAATTTAAAATAAGTAGCTTATATGTAAGCAAGCTACTACTATTTGAACTATGACAGAGTGAAAATGTGACAAAATTTTTAATTGAGTCCAAATAAGAAACGGCTTATTGTAATATTCAATGAACTAAGGATGTAATTTGTGTCCAACCACAAAAAGTTGCACTCAGTAGCTTAAAGTTTTAGTTTAGAAGACCAGTCGTGAAAACCATCTACAGTTAGGACTGTCCACTAGATTGTTATGGATTTTGATTCTTCTAGTACTTATTATATTTTCCTCGTATAGATTTCGCGTTATACAAATGGAAACACGGGGGGGAAATACCGTTGAAATGATTTTTTAAAAAAAGGAATCCAAGCTAAATTTAAATTGCAAATCGGTCTTGTGGTTGACGAGCCGAACCATGAATGAAAGCAGTACTGCACTCATTCGGAAGTCAACTGCTGCTATTTTATTCATTTTTCTACTGTTTATAGTGTAAGAACTGTTTAATGTACTGTCCTTGAATCTCTTCATTAAATGAGAATTTCTTATTATTTATGTTTATCCAACATATCCTAAAATTTTTCTAATATTTAATTTTTGCCAACTTTTTTGTATATTTCACCACTGTGCGCTGTAAAGTTCCAACTGCAAAAAAAGGAGGGGGGAAAAGTAATAGTAAGGGGGAGGATAATTTAGTAGGATTGATTTAATGTATTTCTTGATAATGGAGGTGTAGTGATGAAGGTGTTGATGTCATTAGGAAGTACAGGCGGCATTTACTTCTGCATTGTCACTAACTATTGGGGGCTGAAAAATCATATTATGTACTGGGTACTGCTTGTGTTCACTATGCCGCTGCTTTCGTATGCCTGTATTTAAATTAGTGTGGTACAAGTTCATTAATAGCATCACTAAACAGCTTTTTTTAATAAATATGTTTGTTGCTTTTCCTTTCAAATATACTTATAAATATTTGTTTCCCCTCCTTTTCCTTTAGCATGATTCATTGGTGAATCTACTTTGGAAATCTTTCCAGCACCCGTCCTCTAATTTGTGTAGCTGTTATCATTCAGTGTTGGTATGTATGAGAAATTTTTTTTTAAAGTTTGAGTATATGATACTGATAATTTGGAGTTTTGTCCTTTCTGTTGTTTGTAATTTAAAATTAAGTTTTCATTCTAGATATGCAAGTAGAATTGAACATAATTTATTTAATTTGAATGAAATATAAAAGTTTGATAGACAGCAAAATATATTAATACATATTTCAGGCATCTTGAGACCTAAATTAGGATTGTATAGAAAAATGTTATGGTCATGGAAACACACAAGGGATTTTTGTTTCAGGTTTTTTAATATGTGTAATCATAAATCTATACTTTTAAAAGGCAATGTTTGTGTGCAATGTCCAGATGAATCTATCGCACTTATAGCCTTGAAATTTGGCACACAGGTAGTCTTAATGGTGACTCAATGCACCTCGAAGCCGAAATTTTAAAATTTAATCTAGAAAAAATTTTATTTAATGTTTTGGTTGATTTTTCGCACTAATTTCTCAATAGAATGGTTTTGAATAATTGTACGAAAACAATAGATACACCATCGGAAAGAGCACATGATTTCCGTTCTAATGGAGTTAGTTTTGAATTTCTAACGTAATTTACTGAATTTTGAGAAATTTTTGAAAAATGATCATTTTTAATAAGGATTTCTTTAAATCCTTGCATCTGACGTTCTAACATCTGTTTAATTTTCAATTTTTTCAGCTTATAACTGGAATGTTTTTGTCGAATTTAATACAAGAACGGTTAAAATATCTTTTTATTATTAATTTTTCCCTGATCAGTTCAGTTTTTTTGCTAGCAAAATGTAACTGCAAGAGTTTCTCCGGAATGCATTGTTGCAATTTCATTGGCTGGTGCGTGACCTTCCTCGCTACAGGTGACGTATATATGCTTTCATTTCCAGCGTGCATTTCTAAAATCCGATTCCTTCCTGCAGGTGATGTCATTACATTTGCGTCGCCTCAATAATATATGCATTTCTATTTTGATAAATGTCATTATCACAAAGAAAAATAAGCGGGAAAATCAATAATGTGGATCTTTTGTTTTCAAACTTTGTCGAGTCATTGTGGGTATTCCCCCTCCCATTTTGTTGAAGTCTTGATTCTACGGGCGAAGCCGTGCACGTGCTGTTAGTAGTTAATAAAATCATTTGGACTTAATAGAGTTCATTAAAAATTGTTAAATATGTGTTTGTAATTGAATCTCTCTTGTGTTATCATTTTCTTATTTATTTTCCAATTTTAGATTCAAATCAAAAAATTTCCTACTTTAATGGGATCGTGAAATTTTTTTCCCGTCCTATACGGATTATGAGTAGAAAAGGTTTAAGAAACTCTGGCCTATATTAACCTTTTCGCTACCAGGGTCTCTTGGGAAAAACGTCCACCACAGCCTAAGATGTTTCGGGATTCAGTTGGAATAGATTTTATATCTGACGAATATATGTGACGGTTGGTAGCGAAAGGGTTAATGAGGTGCAAATTTATATTGGCATTACTTGTTTAGAAGCAGTTTAACTTCTGAAAGAGCTAAATGATTTTTTTTTTTTCTTTTTTAGGATCACGAGTTCATCATTCCAGAGTTAAAAATGGCATCACCCGATCTCTTGTGGTACAGTTCCGATAGTTTGCATACTGTTGGTGTCCTTGATTTGGTTTCTGACAAAACTGGTGATCATCATTTATCACTAAAAGCCGATATAGCATTTTCCATCTGAGAAGGAAACAGATTTGTTTGTCTGTTATTAAAATTAAAACATAACAGCATCTGTTCATTTTTTTTTTGTTATAGAAAAGAAACTTGTAGTTTGCTGGAAACCTTTTGTATACATGAACTGTAAATTTAGATATCCCTTGTCATCTTTTGTTCTGCTTACCAGTAGTTTCATATTGCATAAATACATTAAATTTTTAACTGACACTGCAGTAGTGTACAATAAAAAAAATTTTAACGAAGTAACCAGTGGGTTTCAAATAAGATGCAAGTTATGTTTGTGCTTGATTTCTGTTAAATTGGTTAGTTATTTTAATGTTTATTTTGTTAAAGCATTGTATTTCCTTCTCATCTTTACTTCTACTGTACTATGGTTGTCATACAGTTAAAATAAACATAATTTTTGCATTAATAAAGAGTGGCTCGCCTTTTTTGAAATTTTTATTTCGGAAGTGCAATAATGATTTTTTTTTTTTTTTTAATTCCTTGTTTTACAAAGTTGTTAGTTTTATTAAGCTTAAATTTCGTGGTGAGTATTCAGAAATTATATTCTGAAATTTAAAAATATATATATAAAGATACAATCTTGAAACTATTGGTATACTTGTGCCATTTTCTTTCAACACCGAGAGGTTTTTTCCTTTTTGTGCTTGTGCATCAAATCGAACTCATTTTCTTCTTCTCTGGCATTTTAACATTAATCATGTGAATATAAATAATTCATATCTTGTATTATGTGCATTTGTGAAATGTCTTTTACTAGATGTTAGATGCAGAGAAGTAAATCCCTTAGCTATAGGTAACAGTAGAGTCAAAAGTACAAAATTTCTCTATAAGCTCTATGAGATTTTATTTAATAGCACCAAAAAAATAACAAAAGAAGTTGTGACTATTTTTAAGCAAATGTAGATCTGATTTCTTGAATACATAAATATGATATTCATCTTTTTAATCAGCACCTTCGCAAACTCTTTACGAAAGAGTGGGAAGGTTGAGAAATTGATTTTATCAAAAGTATTTTCATTATCTACATAATCTGTTCGGAGGCGTGTGTACAGAAAAGTCTATTCAAATGTGTTTAAATATCAACATTCTAAACTTCACCTTGTCATCTCATGTTGTTGAATCATTGCCAAGCTGTGTATTCCATTTCTCTCAATGTGAATTGTTTTCGCTTATACTGTAGCATTTTAGTTTGAAGACTCAGTTGCATTAATTATGTGTTATATTAGAGAGGAAAAAATGTTCAAAGCAATCACGCTCTCACTTTCATAATCAAAATCTGCATTTAGAATGTTGCTGTAAATGAACGTTGTTGAAAGGTGAGAATTTGAGCACAGCTATGATGTGTTGTGGTTTTCTTTTTTTTTACTGCAAGAGCTATTTCTAGAAGTATTTTAGTGTGAGGCATAATATGTGGCTGAATATACTTCATTAAAAAGGTACAATTAACTTCTTCAAATAGACAATTTTTAGTTTTTCTTTTCTGGCATATGTTTTCATTTTTTAATTACAGGCATGGTTAAATGTGATCAATTTTGTTGCTTTTCAGAAAATTATCCCATAATGGCAGCTTTTACATAATAAGAAAGTTCTGGAAGATGCTTTGTTCCGACTTGAATAGTGTTGCTAGCAAATTATTTTTACAGAAGTATGGCATCAGATGTATTTTAATATTTTGTTGGTCAAGGAAAATAATAAGTTTTGCTTTATATCTTATTAACTATTAAATTATTGCTACAGCTTAATGTTTTGTTTTTATAAATAATAAAGAAAAGTTGAGATAAAAAATTTACTTTCTGCTATGAGTTTAGGTAATCATAAAGTTTACAAAATTGAAAGTATTTACTGTGCCTTTTTATTTCTATGTATGAAGATGATTTTATTTTAAGTGAAATTTTTATTCGTATTATAGAATGTTGCATTTTTTTATCATCATAAAAAAAAAAACATTATAAAGAAGGCTCTATTATTCTGATTGTATTTGTGCTGTTAGTTTTTCCTTGTTTTGTTGTTCTCATTTCCTTGTTGTATGTGTATGCTAGTTTTGTGTTGTGCCGTCTTACACATTATGAGAAAAATTACTTTTTTATTCTATTACATTAAGAATTTGTATATATGTTTTAACCTACAAAATGAATTCATAAATGTAAGAATTTATGCATTATTTTCACCTCAAAATATACCAAGCTTTCTTTGATATAGATTAAGTTTTTGTATTATATTATGTAATGAAATGCAGTTATATTTGTATACTGTGTCAAAAATGAGTTATTCAGTCAAATATCATTTTTCAGTTGGTGATCAGGGTATGTTTATGTGTTTAGAAACCATTTCTCTTTCCTGGTGATTTTGAAATTTAATATTATACACACTTAAGTTTTTTCTTGTATTCCCCTCCCCCCATCAAAATTAATGTCTGATCATTCTGTTTAATATTCAGTAGAAAAATACTTGATAATTTTTGTCATCAGAGTGCATTATTTTGATCTTGGAGATTTCTTTCTGATATTTATAACAAGACAATTTTTAATTCTTGAAAGTGGAAATCTGTTTACTGAGTACTATATCAGTTTGTAGAATTTATGGTTCATATTTTTGCATTTGCTTTGAATTGTCTTTGTTCGACCATCTTTCAATGACTTGTATAATTGAACACAGCCTTCACGCTTTTTGAATGTTAAAACGCCTCTTATAGAGATATGGGGGTCATGTTCGTACTTCGCTGCTATATTGTGCTTGAATATTTGGATTAATGAATCTTGGGTATATACTTTTTTTTTATCTTATTCACACGTAACTGATTTTCCTTTTTCTGGTGATGCATTTTGGGAAAATAATTGATTAATGAATTAATATTTATTTATAAATAAGCAAAATTTAAAAACGTTAAGAAAAAGAGCTTGTGGTGAAGATCAGAGCAATTCTACTTAATTTGAACTTTGAAATCATGGATATCTTTAAATTGCCTTACTTTTTTTGAAATTCTTAATGTTTCCTTCAATAGTGACATAACAATCACTTAGATACTCTTATCAAATGTTTTTTTTTTTTCTGCCTAATGTTATTCTGTCCTTTTTACTGAGCTTTTTTTTCTCTTCCCTTCTGAAGAATGTGTCTGCTATTACATGACGGTGAAATTACAATTATTGATTTATTAATGCAAAAAGGGGGAAAAAATCTATCATTCGAGTGTGACTGCAACATAAAATCTTGTAGCACTGTGTGTGTCTTTATGCTTGGAGTGTTGCACTTCTTTTTTATTGAGAGATCACCTCTTTATAATAAATGACCTCCAACTCCATTGTGTCCATTTTATGTCTGTATTTATCTATCTACACATATACACACATAATTTTGGTTTTCACAAAATTGAAAAGATAGCCAATTTCATATAAAATTTTTGAAAAAACAACCTGAAAATTAAAGTTTGTTGAAAACTGAGAAACCAGATACTTCTCTTTCAGAAAATCAGCATTTTTATTAAAGTATATTTGAGGTGTTAATGTAAAACCATTTGGTTCCTGCAATCCTAGTGGAATTGTAATCTTTCAGTAGAACGATGGATTCTAATGCAAAACGTTGGAGACCACCTTGGTGCTTAATCATTAGTTTGCTAATATACCAGAATATATATATTTAATTTCTTGCCTTTAATACCAACAATATATTTTTTTTCATTTAGTTGTGTGCTACCATGTGTAGTTCTCACTTGTAGAGGCATTCTTTATATTTTCTTTATATATTAAACTTGCTTGCCCTCTTTTGTTTGTTAAATTACTTTAATGCAAACCTTCTTAAGCTATGGGGTTGCAGAATCATGAACGGTGAATTTTTCTATCGGATTCTTCAATATTTGTAACCAAAATTATTTCGGGCAGCCATTTTGACTTGAACCATTTCAAAGCTAACATTCTCCTAATGAATATAGCTCTCTAAATTTCATATTGTTTATTATTATTATTAATACTTAATTTTTCCCTTTATTGTATATTCTTATTTTATATATACATTTGGGGTTGCAAAGAAAATTAACTCCTTGTTGGGTTTTGCAATTGAAACAGGGCATGAGCCAAGAAAAGTTTAAGGCATTATGTCATATTAATTTTGAAGATATCTGCCTGATTGGTTTTCCCCTTAGTGTCTAAAAACTAACTGTATAGTTGTGAGTATTCTGTTCTGTAAATGTTGTAATTACTGCTGTATTACTGATTGTCAGTCTGCTTGTATCCATATTTTGCAACACATACATTCTGCTGGAGTGGGGGGGAAATGGGGAAAAAATCCTATTAATAGGGATTTTAGTTGGGTAGGTTGAAAATCTTTGTACTACTTACTGTTCTTTTACTGGATGCATTGAATCTTACTGATTTTTGATAAGCTTTCTTCCCTCCCGAACTGCTGCAGAGATTTTTCAGTAAACTGCATGTTAAACAAAAAAAGTTTTGTCTCATTAAAATTTTTTGTTTTAAGTTGTAGAGATAATTTGTTTTATGAAGTATTATTACTTTTATAATTAGTTTTAATTTTGTTTGAACTTGTGAAAAAATGTTGCATGGTGTGTTTGTAAATAAACTCATGACTTGGAAAAAAAAAAAGCCAGTAATACTCTTTCTTCAAGAATGCATGCATATTTTTTTCTGCAGTTTTTGTGGATGCATGTGTGTACTTTATTATTATTTAGTTTAAAAACGGTTGTAATTTCCTTTCTGTGTGTATTCAACTTTTCTGTTCTTTATATATATTGATTCTGAATTTGCTTATTGTGTATTTCTATCAAAAAAAATTAAATCACAGTGTAAATATCTGTATTTTGGACTGCTGCATAGATTTCTGAATTTATAGTTAAGTTTTTTATATATTATCCCTTATACTTAATCGCCACTTGTGTCATCATACTAGATTATGAAAAAGTTTAAACTTGTCTCATTCTTCTGAAAATTCAAAACCAAAATTATCATCAGCATATATTGTAAGGAATCTGATGCAATTCTCATTTTGAAATTTGCAATTGGAAAATAAAATTAATTTTTAAAAGGAGACTGCTGCTCATTGTCTTCAAAGCATTTCTCATTTAAAAGTGTTGCCATTTGATCTTGTAAATTAAATCTTTCAGTAAATGTTATTAAAAATATTTTTTATCGATCATATTAGTAAATAAATACTTTTTTTTTGTCTCGACTCGGATAAAAATACTCTTTAGTATTGGGTAATTTCAAGCCAACTCTTCTTAGAAAATGCTTTGTATTGAACCAATATTTGACTATTGCAAATGCTATATTTTTGCTGTTTCATTGGTTCTATTGATTACTGTAACATTATGAAGAATATATTTTAAAAAAATACTCATCAACTGCCATGACTGAATAATTTTTCACTCTTGAAGTTGCAGTTTGCTGTTGTCTTAAAGGGGGAGAGAAAAAAATGTAATACCATTAAATTTGTGTGTGTCAAAATGGGATTGTGAAGGTTTCCTTTTGTCTCTGTTTTGTTTTTGAATAAACCATGTAGGTTTAGTTTCAATAAAGGTTTATTTTACACTGATTTTGGGTTAAATTTTAATTTTTATATATGTAATTAATTTATTTTTTAAAATTGATCATAGAGCAGGTGCATTTTAAATTAATTTGTGCTTGAATATATTAATTTTTAAAATATAATATTAAAGAGAAAAGTTACATTTGTTTGATAAAAGATGTTAAATTTCCATTGAAAAATATTTTACAGAAATGAAACAAAATGCACCAATTCACTGATGCATTACTACTACTATACTGATATACTAAGTATAGAAAATATTGTAGTTGTCGATAAATTTGTCCTCGGTTATTCAATGACTCCACATTCCGGAAAGGATGGGAAAACCATTTTTGAGATTATGTCTGTCGGTGAACATGATAACTCAAAAAGCACTGCAAAGTAGAAGAATGAAATTTGGTATCTGGTCTTAACACCAAATTTTTAGAATTCTGTCAAATTTTTGGACAAGATCTGTCAACAGGAAGTCAGGGTGCATGTAAAGACGGTAACTGGAAAACGCAATGAACTAGATGACTAAAATTTGCCGTGTAGTTTTAGAACCAGAATTATAGATGCATATCAAAATTTGGACCAAAACTGTCAAAGGGATTATTTTCTGCAAAAACGTAACAAGATAGACAAATGAATTTTTTAAATTGGACCCAGTCGGCCAAACACTTGCTGCTATATGATGCTCGACACAAAACATGCCATATTATGTATATATACAAGAAAGTTGAACACTTCTGCTGGTTTCCCTTGCAGGAAATTTCATAAGCTGTGAAAGACCATGTAAAACAAAGCATGCAGTTCAAACTCTTGTAATGAATACATGCAATGAACTTATTCAGAAATATTTTATTACCATATTTCCTGTGACAATTAATGACAGAATTTTCTCTTTTAGCCCATCAATAATGAATATAAACAAAAGAATCGAGACATGCTTAAAATAATATTAAATGAAACCTACCTTAAAAAGATTGCTCAAGTTTCTTGCATTTAAAAAAAAAATGCGAACATAATCATAGTTTCAGAGAATATACACTGTAATCGTGACCCAGTAGCTAATTTCTAAATCATTAGAGATAGACATATGCTTCCAATTAGAAAAATGCTTTAAATGGCGTAAAGAATTATATTTCATGTTCTTAAGTGTGCATAAATATACTGCTGAAAAAGTTACGGAACGTAAATTTTTATACAGTCAACTGGTAGTATTATTCATGTTTAGTAAAATATCCTTGGCGCACTAACTTTCGAAATAAAAAAAGTTCCATTCTTCTGTGACTAAAACTGACAGAATTATGAAGCTACAAATATCACTGTTTTAGACCATTTCAATGGCTGCCTTGATGAAGAACTTCCAATCGGCGGATAGCGCTTGCTCGAGGCGTTCACTGACCGGCTTAAAATAATGACATTCAGCACTTTATAATTTAGGCAGTTTTAATCGCAGAAAAGTGAAACTTTACAGTTTAGAATGTTAGTAGGTCAAGAATGTGTTACTAAATATGTCTAACAGAACCTAGGGACTATATAAAAATTTGGACTTCCTAATTTTTTCAGCTGTACTTTTATTGACTCAAACCACAGAAAATATAGTACTTTGGATAATTTAAAGCAGTTTCCCATTTGGAAGTATTTGCACACCTCTAAGGCTGGACATTCACGAGCGCTCTGCTCCACGCCAAAAACTGGTTGTCATTGCGAAAAACTGATGAGAACCTGAACGATGTGGTTGAAAGTTTGGATATCCAAGCGCTCCATTTGGGCTACTGGGCCATAAATGCTGAAATGGGACCGGTGAAGGTGAGTGAGGTTCTCTCATTCTTCCGGTTGGGGGGGGGGGAATAAAAATATGTGCAATAGGGGATCGGCGTGCCCATAGCAGATGGGTTTGCGGTTTGAGCGGAGCTGTCCACGAATCTTGTTAGTTTAATTAGCAGTTTTTCATGCTCCGAAAATGGTATAAATATTTATTTGAATCTTTGTTTACATTTAAAAATGATTGGCTGTGATGTCATAACTGGCCATGACGTCATAGAAAACGTACACGCCCATATTATGACATCACTAACACAAACAAACAAGATAAATGCAAGCCAATCAGGTTTTGCCACTTGTTTCTGGATAACTATATAAGATGGTATGTTAGATTGTTTTTAATAAAAAGGTTTTAGTTTTAGCAATGCAGTTGTGTTTTGTTTTTGAAATCGGTTAGCCTGACATTTCTAAATTGCAACATGAGTGCAGATGCATTGCTTGGTATATACATTGCTACAAATCTTCTGCGTAACGGCTGAAAAATTGAATGGTGTGAAGTGCCAACACACAATTTGCGTGGAGTGGAGTGGTTATGAATGAAGGGCTTAACAGTTAAAGCATTACCTCTTGGGCCACGATTAGAGTCGACACCCTGTGTAAGCAATTAAGTAAGTAAGTTTTTTCAGATTTGAGGATGTTTTTTGTGTAAATCGTGACTCGAGGCTCTGAACAGAATTCCCATCTCATATCATCTGGTCGGTGTCTCGGCATGAAGAGTACCGGGCATTACAAAGACAAAATATTGCAACTATTATTTCATGTTTATGAATCTGAATCAGTCAATTACTAGGTCTTAATACAGTCCTTCATTTTTTTCTTATTTTGTGAGTAGGCTTTCAGACTTCCACAGCTTCACTTTTACACGAATCTCGGGAAACAAAATTCTATAATTTTTTTTTACACTTCAATTACTTATGTTTATGTAAAAAAATTTAAAAAGTAAGAAAACTAGTAATATTTTGTCTTAGCTTAAAAGCACAAAATCCGAAATCATTAATGTATCCAAATTATTAAATGCTTACTTTAAATATAAAAATATTTCTTAGATAAATTATATCATTTTTAATAAGACTGCCTTTCTTAAATTTAAGATTCAAAAGAAAAACAGAAGCGTGACAATTTTTCGTCTCTTACAGTAAAACTCATTATTGTGGATAACATTTTCGTATGTAATCGCGCTTACTTTTTAATTAATTAATATCTAAGAAAAAGAATTCCTCAAAGATTCCCACCCTCCAAAATATATTTGTGCTAAATAGTCTGCCCTGTGAAGCGTCGATAGGCGGAAAGACACACACATTCACTTTTATTATTTATAGGGATGGAAATAAGAACTTCCTTTGCATAGATAGTTGTATTTTGATGAGGTGCTTTGAAGGGGGACGCTTTTGTTGGAGACTTATCAACAGCATTACTCTCGCCCTGTTGGTCTTCCTAATTCCAGATGGACATTCACGAGAAGTCAAGGATATTCCATTTGGCCCAAAGAGCGGTTTCCCCCTCCCCACCCATTCAAGTCAATAGATTAGGAAGGTCATTCACGGAGGCTCCAAAGTTCGACTTGAGAAGGTTCAAAGTCCCGGACTGACTCACACGCACTTTCGCCCTCCCCGACGCTCTCCACACACACGTGGATGATTTATTGCCGCCTCGAAGACTCAAATTTCACTTCTTATGGCCTTCCATTCCAATGGATTCCAAATTCGTTTGAATTCCAACAGCGCAATCAGAGGGGGGCAGGGGCCCCCATCGGGGAAAAATTTTGTACCCCGTCGGGGAAAATATTTGCACGGGGTATTCAACTGTATAGTTGATAAATAATAATCTGGCGAAAATTTGAGACCAATTTCATTACACTCGTCCCCCCCATACAGCAGGTCGTGCCCCTGTCGGGCAAACTCTAGCGCCATTCCTGAGCGCAATCTATTTGCCGAAAGAATCTCCACGAATTTTGGAAAAAATTCGTGGAGTGGAACAGCAGTGGAATGCCCCGCTTAAGGCTGGACATTCGCGAGCTCAACACTCCACGCAAATTCGACCGCTCCACGCCAAAACCGGTCGACAGTGCCAAAAACCGATGAGAATTGGAGTGGTCGAAAATTCGGATTTCCAACCAGTCTGAATATCGCAGTTGGACTGCTGAGTGATACATGCTGAAGTGCAATCGGTGTAGATACGTGGGTGAATTAGGCGAGAGGTGAGGCTCTCTCGTTCTAGAGGAAATCGGAGCAGACGAGGGGAGAAGTAGATGCAGTAAGAGATCTGAGTTCCTCTTGGCGGATGGGTTTGCGTGGAGCGGCCATGAATGACCTCCGTAAATGGATGGGCTGGAAAAGGGAATGGTGTGGAGTGTCATGAAGGCATCTGTGTTGAGTGGAGCGACAGTGAATTACGGGCTTAAATGTACTTATGAATGATGAACTTAATGCTCATCCGATGAAGCATGGATAAAGGTAAACGGGCGAATTGTTTTTTCAAGCACACTCTGGTGGCATATGTTTTCAAAAAGTGGATTGATGCACTGTCATTTCTACTCGTAGCACTCGGGACATCCTTGCCTCCTCCCCGCCAAAGTCGCTGCACATATGATTTGCAATAAATGTTTCTTTTAGGACGTGCAGTAAGCCGTAATGTTTTAGTTTGGCTCTGAAGCATGCAGAACAGCTCACTCTTATAACATAAATTAGAATTTTTGCGGAATTCGCTTCAATTGAAATCACAACATTATTGTTAACAAATAAGATATCTCATCTCTATCTCTACTACTAATAAAAACGAATGTGTGTGTGTGTACCTGTTGCCGCTCCTCAAGGTAGATCTCTGGACATAGCCTTTTCAGAATTCACAGTAGCAGCTATTTTATGATTCAAGAAAAAGCAATAATTTTTCTGCTTGCGTTGAATTGAAAAGAAATATAACTTTTAAAAGATCCTGTTTTTAAAAAAATCGATAGGAGTTTTTTGCTTGATCTTGCGCTGAGTGATGGGGTACAGATTTCATTAGACGTTTTTTTTTAAATAATTGAAAATCAAGATTGTTATTATTTTGAGAACACAAGAGTCTACAGTTTATATGCAACAATTGAAGATTTGCAAGAGTAAGGTTTAAAAATTTTGATTTCAAAAGAAAAGCGAATCTCACTAGAGATGAATCTTTGAAATGCTACCATCAAGACAACAAATATTTGAGGTAAGAGGATTTCTTTGCTCCAGGAAAAATTTACAAAAAATATAACCCCCTCCCCCACGCAAAAAAAAACATACAACCCCCCATAAACTTTGATTTGTATAACCAATTTTTGCTCTTAATCTTGAGCAAAAGGTTATTGAAAAATTGAAACTCATTTACATCCATTTTTGGAACTGTTAATCCAAGATAAATGGATACAATGGATGCATAGATTAGTTTGAATATTTTTTTAATTAATTTGGTTTTTTAGCATTTTTTAAAAAATTTGGTCTAATGCATTTTTTCTATAGTATTTATTCCAAGTTTTTTTTTATTGTAATAAAGTGCTATGAATTTTCTTTTTATATTACTGGTGATGCTTTTAAATCAGAAATCTCCTTATGCTTTCAAATTATATTACTGAAGGAATTATTGACGGGAGTGTAAAAATTATTACAGAAGAAAGCAGATAAGACACATTTTAATTTACTTGTCGCTGGCCACAATGGACAAAAAAAAAGTATGGTTTGACGGGTGCAAATCGCCTCTTCATTCGAGAGATTTCCCTTCAAATTTGACGTTTTTAAATAGATATATATGCGAGAGAAATGTTTAACATTGATTGAAAACAAATAAAATAAACATATGTTTTATGACAGGAAATATTTTTTATTTACATTTATTTAAATATTTCTTTATTCAAAATACCTCTTGGTAAACAACATTCCGTGTGGAGTATTTTTCGTTGTTTAATGATTTGCCTTGTACTTCAGATGTCTTGGTGTAAATTTTAACGTGATTGGGAATCATAGACCTTGAAAGTGCAACATAGAGCTGTCCATGTGAAAAAACAGGCTCATCGAGGTAAATTTCAACATGATCGAAAGTTTGCCCCTGCGATTTGTTGATAGTCATCGTGTAAGCTGGAATGGACCTTATGCATGTGACGTCACATCCTCCGACACATGACCTGCGGGAGGCAGCCATTGGTCAGTCTTAAACAGCTGACTCAGAACTGCTTTTATTTCTGAGTCGCTTATAGGCCGATCGTTTTGTTTATTCCTCCACAGATGTTTTTCTATACTCTCGAACCCAAACGGTGCATAAGGTCCATTAACGTGGTCGTCTAAAAGTTTTTTACGTCGACTTCCAACACTAGATGTCGCTGATCGCAACTCGGCGAAAGCAATTTACCTAAGTATCTTGTTACCTTGCATTGCCTTTTCAGAGATGAAAAAACGTTATGCGCATGCACTCTGACTGAATCTTGGGAAAATTTTCTCTGTACATAACGTTGACGATATCATCAGAGCGCATGCGTATTACTAGGTGGTTGTAATCGTGTATGGGTAATTTCATTTACGCGTGAACAAGCACAGAGGGGTGGGTGAATAAGCTCCAGTTACAAACCGTGAAACGTGCTTCCTTGTCGCAAACAAAATAATAGTAGGATGCTTTACGGCAGGTTCGGCTACTTTTTTTCGTAAAAAGCCATTTTTAGAATTATATTTATCAAAATAATATTTTTGAGCCCCAAGTCTGCAACTCGAACTGTGAAATATGCATTTTGAAAATTGAGTCTAAAATAATTTTTTTTTTGCTAAAATTAATTTAATTTTCCTTTTTTTTTAAGTTAACAAAATACACTGCAATTCAATTATCTATTTTGAATTTTATAATAGCCGTAATTATAATCATAAGATATAATTATTAAAGTACAAATAAGTGATTTAAAACATTCTTACATATAAAATTTCTCTTTCGCCAGGCAGACTTCAAATATTTTATATGCTTAATTTGTATGAACAGTAAAATTAAAATATGTACTTAACAAAAAAGAACTATATCAAGTTTCTAATGTGATTTTGTTGCTGAATTTAAGTTTTCATGACACCATGTGAAGATTTTTTTTATCGTAGTTAAATTAAATTTTTTTATACATATATAATTTACTAACGTAAAAAGAGTCGCAATTATGCCTTGAAAGAACCATGCTTTACAGAAAATACTTTCAAGAAAACTGAAAGTTCAAATCAATCCACATGTTACCGGCGATATATGAAAGCCGGCATTCTATAGAATGCAGAAAACTGGAAGGCACGAAGCGATTAACACTTCGCACGTTTCCTATTCTAAAATGACAAAGCGGCGAAGTATGAGAGACATCGTCTATTCGATTTTATAAGAAATAAAATTGGGTGCAAATCAAAATAAAATTATTTCCTTCCTTGATGTGACATGTAGGTTCACATTTTATTTTGTTTCGATATTTCTACTTCGATATTTATAACTTTCAATTTACTTTACGTATTTTGAATAAAGGATTTTTTTCTGGCACTCTTTTATTTTTGCAAAATAACATTTGCATTTTTAGGAATGCGCGTCTTGTAAATAATAGCCTTATGATCTTCTTTCATACTTTGTCTAAATAGCATTTGTCATTCTATAGAATGGCTAGGTATTATATACAATGCCTATGGAAAGTATATAATAATTATCGTATTTCATACTTTGCCTAAAAATGCCCGGCATTCTATAAAATGCCTAGGTATTCTATAGAATGCCGGCGTTTCATACATTGTCAGTAACACCTATAAAAAATAGAAGAATGTTGTCGTTTTCATTCTGGATTAACATACATAATATATATATCACTGTTTTTCCTAACGAATAAAATATGATGCATAGATGATAGGACATAAGTTACGGAGCAACACCTCTGTCCTCGTGAGCGAGCACATTGGCAGAAAGTCGGTGAAGTCCATATGAATCTACTATTTCGCTACGCCACAGACCATTCTCACAGGCCCGACGCGCGCGCGCGTCCTCAACGGAGAGATCAAACCAAGTCTCGCTCGCAAACCAGGGGCACGCTATGTCGAACCAATCGCGTGCCCGTAGTCATCACCCCCTGCATGAGACGACACTTTATTAACCAATACAAAAAACACAAACAAAATGTAAAACAATACAGCCCCTAAGGGCTGCTTACAATTACTATTTTAACAAATCACGCAAATGGTACCTATAGCAATTCCTGAGAATTGCTTACAAATCCATAGGTTTGAAAAGATGAGTCATGTCACGGGGACAAGAACAGAGAGAAAATTCAACCACAAGAATCAAATCTGTGGGACGATCGAGTCCACAGTTTCTATAATTTTTTGGATAAGCACCAAGTTGGAGTTGTGCACCAGTAAAGATGGGGGATTATCCTCATCGTAACGCAGTTTTTGCCAATAAGTCCTCGTGAAGGGACATTCCGTAATATAATGCTCTGTACTTCCAAAACCACCGCAGCAGCAGGAATACTCTCTGGAAAGGTTAAAACGATAAAAGTATGCTCGAAATCGCCCATGGGCCGTGAGGAATTGAATTATTTCCAGACTAAAGTTTTTAACTTTGAGTCCCACAATAGGCAGGTATTTATGAGTATGCCTACCGTTCCCACTATTTTCCCAACGGTTTTGCCACAAGTTGACAAGTTCGTTTCGAATATTCCTGGTGATAGTTGCTTTAGATTTGGGGCATTTAAATTCAGCTATTGCCTTGGTAGTTGCTAATTTAGCATATTCATCAGCACTTTCATTGCCAGTGACTCCCACATGAGCCTTGACCCAGTGGAGCCTGATCCACTTGTTTCTAACAGCGGTCCCAAACAGAATCTTTAGTTCCACAATACTTTGACTGTTATTCTTTGAACATTCCAATGACTGTAGTACAGACCTTGAGTCCGAGAAAATATGAAATTTGTGCCAGCACTTGGAATCAACGATATATTCTAACGCCATTTTTAACCCTTTGGTCTCAGCTTGAAACACAGTTGCTGTGTCAGCAAGCCGACAGTCTCTGTGCATGATTTCAACGCCATGGTAGAAAACAACCATGGCTGCGCCAACCTTATCTTCGATCTTTGACCCGTCAGTAAAAATTTCTATGTCTTCGCCAGTAGGTGGCTCCATTCCAAATGGAATCGAGACCCACAATCTGCCAGGTGCCAATCGTAGATGTCAATCTTTGTTTCTACTTCGTTCGACAGCAATTCCAGATTACCAACAGTCGCGTTGGTTTTAATCGTAAGTAAAAGAAACTTAGTGTAGACTTCCACCGCCTTTAGAGTAAGGGGCAGCAAGCCTGCAATGACTTGCAGAGCTGCAGTGGAGGTGGTCCTAAAAGCCCTGGTGACCTTGATAAGCGGTCTTCTTTGGATCCCATTGAGAATCCTGTCAACTGTTTTTAGATGCAATCTGTGCCCCCAGGCACCATGGCCGTAAAGCATAAAGGGTTCAATGGCTCCGGTGTAGATTCTTTTAAACATTTTGTTGTTTCTCCAGTAGAAGTTTTCCGCTACGCTCGTGATTTTATATGTCAAAGTGTCCACCTTTTGTCTAACTTTTTTAAAGTGCGGGGTAAAAGTGAGAGCTGAGTCCCAAGTTACCCCCAAGTAAACTATCTGGTCTTGGATAGTAACCAGCTGAAGATGATGGGACAGGAAGGAGAGACATGAATAATCTCTGATAAGTTAGAACCATGACCGTCTAAAATCCAAAATATTATTGTTTTATTTTTTCCATCTAAAACGTATTTCTGCTCTACATACCTCTCAAAATCTTGTAATATAAATGAAAGTAAAAAAAAAAAGAACTCAAATATGCAACAATATTTAACTATGACAAAAAAATTTTAATTTACGACATAAAAGCAAATTAAATTCCAAATCATTAATGCTGTCTTTTCATTCAAATCAATTCCTTGAAAGTGCAACCCGAAGCTGATAATTTTATTTTCATAGGATTCGCTAACAACGTGACACGTATATCTAAATTGATATAATTAAATATTATCAATAATGAAATAAGCAGAAACAGTTAAGAAACATATTTCAATTACATAATTAAATTCAAAATTATAAAAGAAAATTACGAACTGTTTCACTGCTACAATTTTCAGTAAAAGCATTTATAAAAAAATTAAAATTAATATCCTTATTCCATCCTTTACTTGTAAGCAAATTTTTTTACTTTTTCGTTTATGAAGTATATAAGGAGAAAATATTGAAATTGTCAAAAAAAAAATTCGAACTCGAGATTTTGATGAATCTCCACGTTTTAGACCTCCCCGAATCCGAAAAACACAATTTTGGTATCATGTCTGTCTGTGAACACGATAACTCAAAAACAGTTAGAGCTAGAGGGATGAAATTTGGTATGTGATCTTTACACATAATTTGTAGGTTTCTATTCAAATTTTCTACAAATCCGTCCACGGGAAGTCTGTCTGTCCACGTTCATATGAACACGATAAGTCTAAAACTTAAATAGCTAGATGGATAAAATTTGGTGCACAGTTTTATCAACAGAAATGTAGGTCCGTATCAAATTTTGGATCAAATCAGTCAAAGGATTGACTGTCTGTTAGTCTGTATAATAGCAAACTTTTTAACACAACAACTCCTAAACGCTATGACTTAGATAAAAAAAAAATGGTGTGAGGTCTGCTAACATTAGTTGTAGATCCGCTGCCAATTTTTGTTTCAATCGGTTCATAAAAAGGAGTTAAAATTGCGTATTTGGTTTTCTTCACCATACTATGACGCAAAAAAATGTCTTCACGCTCTTTTTAATAGGCTTCGATTGCACGTATTTCGCTTATAAACGATGCAATTTATTAAAAACACATGCTTTTACACTGAAAATTCTTAAGCATGTTGCTTTTTAGTTGCGCTAGAATGATGCACTTACAATTTCTTGTTGTAATGTCGTTTCGCCTTGGTTCCTACCAGTGGCGAATCCTGGGGGGGGGCTAACTTGTCCCCCGCGTATACCCACGGGTACACGTACCACAGGTTGGGAACCTCTGTCTATTATTTTCTGTCTTTTAGAAAATATGTGCAATACGTAATTTATTTGATGATGCACTTTTTTTGTTGCGTACAGTATTTTTCATGAATATAGTTCATTAAAGAATTTTTTAAGAATACGTAATTTTTATTAAACCTTTTTAATAAATTATAAAATATGATAAATTTGTGTATAAAAATATTTGCAGGAATGTAGTTTTTTCCTGGTAGGGGTTTTATAGCGGGAATGAAAAATTAATGAAAATGTGTCACGTAAGGGGGGGGGGGGGGCAGCTTTGTCTCTTCCGCCAAGGGAGCAGGATCACCTCGATACGGCCCTGCCTGCGTGGATAAAAAATTCGAACCTACTATAACCTAGAATGCAATGACAATCAGAAGGTTTTTCCTTGTAGATTATAGCGATTGTAAAATATTTAGGTGAAGAATCAAATTCAAAGAGATGCGTATGTATTAAAACTTTGCAATATTTATTTTCTAGCAAGCTCCACGAATGCATGCACAAAGATTAATTACTTCAAGTACGCAAGTAAAAAACTAGGTAAAGAATCAAATTCAAAGAGATGCGTACCGATTTTCCGCTCTTGCCGTCTCAAGGACAAACTGACGTAATTAGCTCCATAGCCTTCGTGTGCACAGAAGATTGCTTCCAATACGCCTGCGCGTGGAGATACGGATTCTTTTCAAAAGTAAATTATACAGACCGACATACAGCCAACCCTTTGACGGATTTGGTCCAAAATTTTATACGGACCTACATTAATGACGATAAAACTGTGTACCAAATTTCGAGTTCGATTTTTTTTTTTTTTTTGAAGATTACAATACTTTCTCTCTGTATACTTCGTAAGCGAGAAAGTGAAACAAACAAACAAACCTGAAATCAAATATCTGTTGCCACGTTTCAAAAAAATATTACTTTGAAGCAGGTGCGATAAAATAGGCAATGCAATGAATACTAAAGCGAAAATTCTGCTTTGGAATTGAATTCCCAAGAAAACAATTTATACTACCACAACCGTAACAATTGCAAAAGCGCGTAAATAAAAGATTTGCTGAAATAATGAGATCGGTTTGAATTTTATTTACAACAATAAAAAAAATTGTTACAATTTATGTTTGAAAACATTATTTATTGTTGTAAATAAAATTTACAACAATAACAGATTGCTACCAGTACTTTGCGCATAAGAATCGGATTAAAAGAAATTGAATATGCAATTTGAACGGCGGCGGTTGAGAACGAATGGTAGATTCATGTCACTGCCCAGGTAACACAGAAATATTATATAATGTTTGCACAATGTTATACAATATTATGAACACCGAATACTGTAATAAAATATTGTATTGTATGTATCAGCATTTCCGAGATACTAAATTTTCACAAATAATATCACTCGATTGGAGGATTTATTACAAAAACACCAATGGAACAATTATTCTTTAAGATGCTGCATATTATATCATACTATACAATACAATACACATGATATTTTGTTTCTATTTTTATCGACGTTTATCAGTATTTTAAGGTGAAGTTATTCCTATGTCCGACTGATGGCAGCACAAAAATACCGTAATACTTTATTATACAACGTTGAATCTTATTTTGAGATGAAGTTATTCTTATTGGTCGCCAGATGGCAGCATTGTAATACAATAACACTATATTATTCAATATCCTGAAATAGTATTTAAAAAAATATGTCCATTTGAATAATAATGTTTACATAGTCATTTTGTTTTACTGTATATAAAAGGCGAGCCGGATTCAGCTAATGAAGTTAACCATAAAACAGCTCTCACATTTGGCTTATCTATTTGTTCTGTGGAAACAAAAAAAAAAAAATGAGTGTTATTCTCATCGTAAAAATATGCTTGTGATTTTTTGTTGCGAATCTTGTATTTGATTTTCAATCCATACTGTAATTATAAATGTTAAAGGCCTCTCGAAATACATTGAAAGAGGAATAAATAAATTTGAAAATTATTTTAAAACCTTTCAAACATATTATTATAATTACTTTTAAACCTTTTTGCCTCTTTATTTATTAAATTAGCAAACTTAGATATAAGAGCTAAAATTGCTTCCTCTTTGACTTCTAATTTCATTTTGAACTCGAAATTGTAACGATAAAAGATAATTTAACTAAGAAAACTATTGAGATTAATTGTGAATGAACATGAAATTTCGTAGAGATTCGAACTTTGTAACTACATTTTATTATCGTCATGTACGCTCCCTGCTGTAAGTCTATCTGGTTCAAAGGTAAGGTTCCTGGTTCGCATGCAGAAGGTTCTGAGTTCAAAGCTCACTGTAAGTAAAAGTGTTTAAAAAATCGCAAAGTGTTACCTATAAGTTCAGCACATTGAAATTAAGTGATTAATATTTTTTCATACTTCTAAAATGTATTTTTAAAATATTCACTATAATGTTATATTATACAATATTATATAATATTATTCAGTATAGTACAATATTATTCAATATGGTATAATATTATACAGTATTATATGACATTATCCAATATTATGAAAGAAACATTGTACAGTATTGAAAAAGTCTTACGTTTTACACTGTTTTAATATTGGGAAAAATATTGTACAATATTACTTTCTTGAATTTTATGATATAAGACAATATTTTGCGCTACGTGGGATCTTTGTGCTACTGGGGTTAGTTTAGTTATAGCATATAAAAAATTTGCTTTGGATATTCTAATCCAATTCTCATAATTATTGAATTTGGATATTCTTATTTATAATATATTTAATACACTTATTTTCACAGTTTTATGATTAAAGGGTCAACTCGTTTAAAAAAAAATTGAACGCTTTTTTGAAATGCTTAATCTACATTTAAAGAGTTCTCCTATCTCAAATTCTTTTTTTAGAAACAGATTAGAACTGAAACAACATGCTTCTTTAAAAATAAAAACTGTTGCATCCCCAGAAAAAAGTTCAGAATCAAAAATAATGCTTTTCTTTTCAGCAGAATAAGGTTTATTAGGAGAATTTGTTCATTTCTATGCTACGTGAAGCGCATGCTCAATTTCAAATCAGGGAGTGTTTTTTATTTAGTGCAAAATTTAATCGAAAATGCCTCAAAAGATTTAACTACTCCTTTATTTATTTTGCAGCATGTTTCTGTCTACAACAACGCACTTAAAGATTCTAAAGGTTTCTTTTCCGAGAAAGGTGATTCATACAGTTTGATGTTATTCATACTGTCCGTTGTTACCATGGTTACGCTTTTAAGTTTACATTGCAAAAGTTTGCATTCATTCATTAAATAAATTGTACCTTATGTAAAAGAAAAGGAAGGATTGATAATAAACAATGAAGCTTCTTTTAATTGCAAATAAAATCATAGTGGGTTAGGAGGGCTTTTCGTAAAATAACAAAAATGAATAGTGGAATACAGTGTATGGCCTCAACTCTGGTTGAACTTGAATTATGTCATGAAGTGAAGCTAACTTGTTTACATTTGTTTGAAAGTATGAGTACGATGTCATTTTAGCGTGAAATTATTTAACACTCTCATCTTTTTTTATACTTATGTCCTATTTTTAAGAATAAAAGGAAATGAAGTTCCTTTTCTTTTCTGATAATATTTTCTGTACAATTTAATAAGGAATGACTTGATTTTGAAGAAATGGGAAATGCCTTTTCAAATTGCTTATGCAAGAAACATAGAATTGGTTCTGTTAGGTAAATGTGAATTAAAATAATTAATAATTCTTTTATTTTATGTATTAAAGTACGTTTTAAAAATATGAATAAGCTTTGCAATTCGTGACACTTTCTATTGTCATATCTTTGCTAATTTGAATTGCTTAGATTCTGGAGGCTATTCTTCATGTGAAATATACTTCGATTCTCATAAGGAATTTATTCTATTTTTTAGAGAAATAACTCTGCTTATGATTGGGCTTGACAATGCTGGAAAAACCTGCACCGTAAAGCACTTACTAGGAGGTAAGCCTGTGTTTTTATTGGTTATTATTCCTACTTGTTGTGTAATAATAACTTTGGTTATGTGTCGTAGAAAGTGCACAGTAACAACTGTTAAATTCTGCAAAGTGTGTTATTCTTTTGATAATAAGTTAAACATCGATGCAGAGAAATTTATTTTAAGATGTGATGGTTTACAAGAGAGTACAACAGATTTTTAATGATTATATATTATTGTTTTAAAGTGTGATTCCATATATAACTATACTACAACTATGTGTAATATTTTAAATACTGTCTAATAAGCCATGTTGTCTACCGGGGTCCCAGTTGTCACCAAGCTAGAATGTTTGTACTATTTTGTCAGTGCCATTATTCATCACTAAGAATTGGTACCTACAGTTATCTCCAAGAATTAACAAACATTTGTCTTGGGGTACGGCTAAGGGAAAAATACCTGGTATTGTTTCATGCAATTTTAAGAAAATAGATTTATGTATATGTGGTGGATCATAGATAATTTGAAGCTAATGTAGGTAGCCCAGTGAAAATCCATTTTATCCCAAAATTAAAATTAAGAAAAACTGGATCTATTATGAAATACAAAGGAGTACTGTAAGTGAAAATTAAAATTTTTAAACTGAAAATGCCAGTAAAGATTTATTTTTTAATATTTAACGGTGTGAATAATGCTTAATGAATAAAGCAGTAAATTTTTAATAATTTTAAAAATAATAATTTCAATAAATAAGGAAGTAATTTTAATAAACAATACACAGCAATTTTACAATGAAACTTCAAAATAAACGGTATAATTCTTATCTACTATGTTCAAAGTGATTTTTTTTAAAAAACAGAATGATAATTACTTTCTCGTCTACGAAGTATACAAAGAGAAAGTATTGTAATCATCGAAAAATTCTTTTAACATGTGCCTGAAAAGTGTTTTTGTGAAGTGTTGTGCAATATTTCATTCATAAACCTTTATTGTGCTACATTTTATTTCAGAACCTACTGCAGATGCTGTTCCTACTATCGGTTTTTCTAGCATTTCCCTGAAACATGGGAAATACGGTGTGACTATTTATGATCTCGGTGGTGGACCCAAAATACGAGGTATTTGGAAAAAGTACTATGCCTTAGTACATGGCCTTATCTTTGTTGTTGATGCTAGTGATTCTCAGCGTCTTGAAGAATGCAAGAAGGAAATCCAGAGTGTTTTAACACATGATAAAATTGCTGGAAAACCAATGTTAATGTAAGTTTTTTATTTGTCTATTATATTGAAATAATGATGTTGCCGATAATTTTTTAAGATGACTGCAGTCATGTCAAAAAGCATTACAAGTCTTTTATTGTAGTCTCCACATGATTAAACATCATGTGTAGACTGCATTAAAATACTTTTCAGAGATTAAATTTTGTGCTATAGCATATAACAGTCTGTTATTGTGATGACACTTTTCTGTTAACGCTACACCATTCATCGCCAAGCATTACGTTGACATCAGTACTAGCATGGGTGGTATCATTGGTGTTATCTGTACTATAAGTTGGCATGTTATTGCTAGTGACATGCTAATAGAAAAGTACAAATCCAGCAGTATTTGTAACGGAGCGATTTAAAATAATGAGCACTAGTTTATTTGACAAGAGTATTGTATCTTTTCTAATCGCTTTTGAGTTTAAAATGTTTTATTAAAAATAAATCAATCATTGAATTTTAAATTTAGTGAAAGTTACGTAAAATCTTTTTTTTCCCTTCAAAAAAAGTACTTAATTGTTATGTGGTAATATTCCCATTTGCAAGTTCTGATCAACTTCTTTTTGTTAATTAAAATTTTTTTTGAAAATTTCTTATCATTTTGAGTTTTTAAGTAATAAGTTCAAAATTTATTTCAATATTTCAAAAATTTTTCATTTCTTATTTTAGCATACTATTGATTAGTACATATGAATGACCCGTTTCTTCCCTTTGTTTGGAGAGATTTTCAAAACATAAACATGAATTAGTATGTTCATGACACATGAATTAGCAGTGTTGAATTCCTCTCTGTATCATATCTAAAATTCATATTTGCTACTGTCTGCATTAATTAAATTACACTACTGAATAATAATATTCTGAAAATTATTAAAATTAATAATCTTGCAGGCTAGTCAACAAACAAGATGTTTCTGGAGCAATTGATGAGACAGAGCTTGTCAGCCGCCTTGATTTGGAAGTTTTAGTTAATCAACAAAAGTGTCCAACACGTGTTGTAAGTTTTGAGTCATTTAAAAAATGTGTATATTTTATTCTTAAATCACACTTAAGAGAAAATATTCCAATTTATGAAACTAAAATATTTGATTTAACTACAAGATTTTTATTATTTTCATTTGAGAAATGTTGATGTAAAATTTTTATTTTATTTACTTTGAACACTAACTTTTGTTATTTTAAGCCAATTAAATTGAGCTTAAGTAGAATTTTTTTCTGATAGGTTTTTAGGACTTGAAACAAGTACAAAGCATTTAAATTTTTAAAAAATTTCAAGTCATAAAGTTGATTAACTTTGTTTTGTAAGGATTTTATATTTTCAGTAAGAACATAATTTTTATATTGAATATAATGTTATATTTGTTAGTTACATCATAACTCAAATTCTATTACCAAACTTAATGTGTTATCTATTTATTCCATGAATCTTTTTCTTCTGCATAATTTTCTGCAATGTCTATAAGAATATAGTTTGTTTTAGTATTATACTTTTCTGAGATACTATTTTATTCCCAATATTTAGACCTTGTGAAGCCTGTATATCTGTTTGATAAATTTTTATACTAAATCATAAACTCTTTGCGACTCGTAACATTTTGACATAGCATTGAGAGATGAGAATAGTTTATAGATTATAAGATTTTTATTATTTAATTATTTCTGGTATTTAATTTACATTTGAGAACTGTAATACTTTTATTATTTACGGGGATGAGATTCTTCCGCTTTTTTTGTGTATTTCCGCTTTTTTGTTATTTTGGAGAAATTTCGCTCTTTTTTTTTTGTCTTTTTTTCCTCTCAAAATTCCGTTTTTTTCCCCCCCCCGCCGCAAAAATTTGCTTTTTCTTCCGCAAATTCCCCTTTTACACAAAGAAAAGAAACCTTCCTATCTTCCGTTTTTGAAATTATAATTTATAAAGAGCTTACTTTACACAAAAGCACTAAGTGTGTAAAGAGCACTTTACACAGCTGCATGAAGCAAAAGAAATTATTTGTCCTTATTTTTATTTATTTTTTAGCTAACTTTTATCAAAAGGCTATTAAATCTAATTCTTCTCGGACTTCTGTTGGGTGAATGTTGCATATCAGTGATGTTCAGATGGTAAATATGTTTTAATGTCCAATTTTGTATTTTCTGATGCCCCTGATGATGTGTTAAACTTGTTTGTCAACTTGTAATGTGAATGATTTAATAATAATTTGATATTCTTTTTCTTATTTATACATACTGAATTATAAATAATTAAGTTGTTAATTATTATAGTGTAATATTTTCATCATGTTGCATGTTCTGATGTTTTACTTCTTAAAACATCTTTTGCGTTTAAATTATGGTGCAAATTTTTTGCTCGTGTATGATTTCAGTCTTTTTGCTTTTTTGCCAATCTCATCCCTGTATTTAATTATTTGTGTTATTTAATTATTTTGTATAATTTAATTATTTGTATTGTTTAACTGTAATTTTTATTTCTGTCCCCTGCTTGCTAAAGCTTGCCAACCCCCAAGACTTAGTATGTTTCTTGGATATTTTTCTTTTCAGTTGTTAAAAGAAATTAATAATTAACAGTTACCTTGTCATGACCAAAACTGTTATAACCATTTTTAAAATGACATTTAACTATTAAGCTTTAGATGTTTCAGTAATTTAAGACTAGAAGTAAATGAGAAGAGTATTCAGTATAATTTATTTTATTTGCTCTTAATTTGGTGCTATTTCTACATAATTTATTTTATTTCAAATTTAAATATATTTGTAAAATGTAAAGACTTGTAAAAGAGATCTTGAAATTTCTTTATCCCTTGTGTATAATCATAATCTTAGTATTTATACTTTCGAATGATGTCTGGCATAATAGAAATTTACTATTACATTCATTTGAGAGTCTTAAGTTTGTGTTTTGTGTGAACATATATGTGATTAAATTCTAATTGGCAAAGCAAAAAAAAAAAAAAAAAACTTTTATAGCCAAACATTATTTCAGTTTTAAAATTTTGAAATTTGATTATCATGCATTACTTTGAGGTAAAGTACAATGTATTCCATTTATTGACAGATTTAAGTTCCCTGTACTCTATTTCAGTATATTGGAAACTTTCATTAAAATTGGGCGAATTAAGACCAATCAATTTTTTTCCCCATTAAATTGCATATATTATATTTTAATATAGGAAGCCTCTTGTGCTCTGTATGATGAAGCAAAAATTAAGGATCCTGGAATACAGGAAGGATTTAATTGGTTAATTGGAATAATTAGCAGAGATTTTAACGAGTTAAACAAGAGGGTTGAAGAAGAAGTGAATGAACAAAGGAAGCAAGAAGAAAAGGAACAGTTAGAAAGAATGAAGAGAGTTCAAAAAATAAGAGAAGACAGGTTAGTGAAAGCTTTAATTAAGTTTTGTTAAAAAAATTATAAAATTTAATTGATATTAGTTAGTATTTCTAGTACAGTGGGTGATGAGTTTATGAACATAAAAACACTTAATGACAGTGTTTTTAATCCTAATCGTTCAGTGATTGATCATGGCCTTACTGTATTTTAAGGGAATGTGATTAATTTATTTTTGTAGACCAAACAAATGAATGAAAATCACACAATTTCTTATTGTGTTTGTTTATATGTAATGATGATGCTCATCTGTTGCTTGGCTTCTGTTTGGATCATAGTTCTCCACTCTTTTTAGGCCTCATAATTTATTGGTTTTTCTAAAATAAAAAAAGCAGAATAGCACTGATACAAAAATTGCAAGAACAAAAATGAACTGTCTACTGCGCAAAAAGGTTATATAATGCTATTGTCAGAATCTCATCTCAGAAACAGTCATGAATATATAAGTGTTCACATCTTTCACTTTCGATTTTGGTTCAATTTCCATTCTCATCTGTTTGCGTGGTAAGTTTATTGCTACCTCTGGCAACTCTTAGGTTTCCCACTTTGATCTGTTTATCTCTCTTGCATCAACATCAATAGATAGCAGTAAGATGCTGTTTTACAACTCTTATTTACAGTGTCGCTTCTTTCTGTATATGCTGTATGAAGTGTTTGATGTCCGAGCATAAAAATATGTGAAAGTGTTTGTTTTATGATTTATTTGTAGTCTGAAGGTTAGTCTGTTTGTTAGTTTAATTTAGTTATACCAGACATGGGCCAACTCCGGCCCGCCGGAAGGTTTTATCCAGCCTGCAGATAGAATTTTAATTTGCCGGTCCGACGGAAATTAAAAGAAAATATAATTTATATATTATATATCCATCTCCTTTCCTACTTTGTTTAAATATTATTTTTTTTTCTTCCTTTTTTTCAAAGGACTGATGATCTTGTTACTTTCTCTATTTTTGTTCTACAAAACATAAATCGACGGAAATAGCAAGCACAGACAGTGTTGGCGCCAGTGCATCTGCCTTTCGCTCGCGCCCTCTGGTTGTAATGTTCTTTTTTATTTGATTTATTGATGGTATTTCCGGTTTCATTTCTGTTGAAAATCATTCTGTTCTTCGCATTCAATCACATCGCAACGATGTGTTTCTGTACATTACTCGCAGTGCATATTCTATAGAAGCTATCAATAAACAGGCAGCTTTCAATCGGTAAAGTGTTAAATGCGGAAGTTCTTCGTTAGTTATAGCTGTAGACTGGCGCCAACAAGCGTTATCTCTTTCTCGGGGAGCAGACATATAGGAATCCAATATAGGTGAATTAGACCTCACATGTGGCAGACTGTGCATTTTAAGCTCCAGCCAGCGGCATTTTCTTTTGGCGTGAGTTTTAATATTATTGATTGCGTATGGAAAAAATTGCGGACATATAGAATCATTGTGAATAGTAGTGAAAGTATTAAAAGTATAGCGTAGCTAGTGCTTGTTTGGGTTATTCGTAAAATATTTCGACCCCAAAATGGCTACTAAAAAACGTAAAGTTGATTCAGAGTGTCGTGCTTTTAATGATGAATGGACCTGGAAATATTTTTTTACAGTTGTTAAAGATAAACCAGTGTGTCTCATCTGCAGTGAAGCTATAGCAGTCTTCAAAGAATATAACATTTCCCGTCATTTCACATCTAAGCATAAGAATTCCAATTATGAAGCAATGTCCGAATATGAACGAAAACAAAATGTAGAAAGTCTTTGTAAAAAATTATCAGGGCGACAAAATTTTTTCAAGAAGGTAAACACTATCCAAGAAACAGCTACACATGCAAGTTACATTGTAGCATACAATATTGCTAAAAATAATAAAGCTCTCAGTGATGAGGAGTTTGTTAAACAATGCATGCTCCAAGTTTGTGATGTTTTATATCCACACAAGAAAAATAATTTTGAGACTGTAAGCTTATCTCGAAAAACGGTGACTTCTAGAATTGAAGCCATCGATAAAAATTTGACATCACAATTAGAGTCAAAGATTGACCAGTTTAAATTTTGCTCCATAGCTATGGATGAAAGCACTGATATAAAGGATACTGCTGAATTAGCATTATTTATAAGAGGTGTTGATGAGAACTTTGAAATTACCGAGGAACTGGCGTGTATGCATTCTTTAAAGGGAACTACAAAGGGATGTGATATTTTTCGTGAATTTCAGGAAGGGCTTTTAACTTTGAAAGTGCCTATGACAAATATATGTAATATTATGACCGATGGAGCACCAAATATGACAGGAAAAAAATCTGGATTTCTTGGACTCTTTAATCAAAACTATCCTTGGAAAAATGTTGTTTTTCTACATTGTGTTATACATCAAGATGCTCTGTGTAAATCTGCAATGAATATGAAACCCGTGCTTGATGCAGTCGTGAAGCTTGTAAATACTATTCGATCTCGTGGGCGTACTCACATGCGATTTCGAGATTTTCTTCAATCCGTGCAATCTGAATACTCTGATGTACTGTATTACACGAAAGTAAGGTGGCTTAGTACAGGATGTGTTTTCGAGCGAGTTTGGCAGCTGAAAGACTGACATTGTGTCGTTCTTCCATGAGAAACAGTGTTCTGCGGAGTGCGAAATGTTAGAAGATACAGAATGGCTTTCGGACTTCGCATTTTTCACAGATTTGCTTTGTCATATGAACAACTTGAGTGTCAAGATGCAAGGGAAAAATCAATTCATCGACGATATCTGGACCCATCTCAAAGCTTTTAAACTAAAACTTAATCTGTTTGCTGGGCAGCTAGCTAAGAACGACTTGTCTCATTTCTCGAGGTTAAATTCAATACCCTCAGTAAATGAAGAGAAGCTTAAGAATTATGAAGATGGCTTGAAAAAACTGCATTTTGAGTTCGAACGCAGATTTCAAGATTTCAGTGCCATTCAAACAGAATTGGATATTTTTACCATGCCTTTCAGCGTAAATTGTGAAGCAGTGAGGTCAGATTTGCAGCTTGAATTAATTGAGTTGCAATCTAACAATCATCTCAAGCAGTTGTTTCTAAATATGCCAAAGTTAGAGTTTTACAAATCATTATCGAAAGTAAGTTTCCCAAATTTAATATCTCACACCCAGAAAATCAGTGCTATGTTTGCTTCATCTTATATATGTGAACAAGTGTTTTCAACTATGAACCTTAGAAAGAATTATTTCAGAAGTAGACTGACTGACAGATGAGCATTTAGCCTTGTTCCTTAGAATCAGTACATCTCACTTTGAACCTCAATATAAGGAACTTTTAAAAATGAAATCGCAATTTCATTCATCTCATTAACATATTTAAATTGTAATACTTGTATATTGATTTTAAAATTTTAGAAAAATTTATCTTGGCCCGCCAAACTTTTTTTTTTTCGATTTTTTTTGCCTGCGACCGAAAAAGTTTGCCCATCCCTGAGTTATACAGTGGAGTCTCCCTGTAACGAAATCGCTTGGTTCCAACTGAAAAATTTGCTATAGAGAAAATTTCGTTATACGGAGATTAGAGATTTTTGCAGTTATTTAAGTAAGTGTTACAAACCTTTTATTAGGTGCGATAAGTTCAAAAGTATTTAATTATGACTTTCAATTAAAAATAAAGCAATTTATATTATAAATTTGTTAAAATTATACTAATTTTTATTGTATAAATAAAATGCTCAAAAGTGGAGACAATTCACCAATTTAGAGAATAATATGTACTAGTATGTATTTACTTGAAAAATTCCGTTATTTTACAGTGTTGTGCAATTCGTGATATTAAATATTCATAAAAATTCTCACATTTTATGAGTGAACTAAAAATAGAGTCGGGCACCTTTTCTTCCATTTGGAAACCTCTTTTAATGGTTTCGAATGATTGTTGCATTTCAGTCCTATGTAGTTTTGGTTGTATCACGTCTTCATTTTCGGAATAATTGTCATTTTCCTGGCCTTTATTGTTGTCCATTAAACTTTTCAAAATCTCTTCATCTGTAGAATATGAAGCAGTTAACAGTTCTGCGTCCACTTCTAAAATGTCAGAGAGTTGCATCATCTGTTATTCTTTCATTCCCTTTTACTGTTTTCCATTTTTCTTTCAAGTCGGCCAAGATCGCATCTTCATTGTCGGAATCACTGTCATCTGTCTGATTACTGAAGCCTCCTCTTTTAAAGCAATTACGGGTTGTTTTAGTAGTTGCATCAAATTTCCATACTTTATAAAGTTTTGCAATTGCTTTTCGAAGATCGATGTTTTCTTGAACTGTTTCATTTTTTTTCAATTGCACTGATCAGTTCTTTCAAGAATCTTTTCCTATAGTGCATTTTTAAATTTTTAATTATTCCGAGATCCAGGGGTTGCAAATTTTTGTGCAGTTAGGAGGAAAGAAAATGACACTAACATTTTATAGCTTTTCTCCACAATCTTTTGAATGAATTGCATAATTGCCGATTAATTAAGCAATTTTACAGTGTTTTTGTCCCATTTGCTTGGCCAATGCTTTCAACCATCTATCAAACATTTCAGACGTCATCCGCGATTTTTTGTTGAATTCGTATTTAACTTCTAAAGATTTTATTCCTTTGAAGCACCTTGGAGATTTACTTTTTCCAAAAACAAGCATGCCAGTCATGTTGACACATAACAAAATTGGGAATCTTTGTTTGCTTTACTTTCCTCCAAAACATTTGTCTCCTTTAAAAGCTAGCGATTGTAGGGGGTCATTATCGCTGGAATGAAAAATGCGAGTGGTTGCACGTGTTAGCGATTTTTTTGCACAGAAATTAGTAAATTTCTTCAAAAATGACAAAAATCGAAAAGATAAACGTCTGAAAAAATTCGTTATAGGGAGACAACTACTTCGTTATACGGAGAATATTTTGAATGTTTTTTAACATTCCGATTAAAAATTTCGTTATAGGGCGAAATTCGCTGTAGGGAGACTTCGTTGTAGGGAGATTCTACTGTATTATTGTTCTATTTGGAAGCTACATGAGGTCTATTTTGGGGTAGACTTCAAAATATTTGAATCGGGGTCAGATGATGAGGATAACACCAGAGTCGGCTCCCTTCTCTCCTAACTTTTACATCATACCAGTGAGAGGACATTAGAGTGTTGACAAATTTAATGTACACTAAATCGGTATATATGGCTTATCTTGAGTGGAATTGAGTTTCGAATCCACGAACCTCCCGAAGCCAAGCAGGGTTTGTAAGCTCCTTGAATACTTTTTTCATTTTCAAGTACTATCGAAACTCCTTGAATTTGGGTTTTACTCCTTGATTTTCAATTTTTAACATTTCTTTTATTAAATGTGTACTACTTTTCATCGATAAAAAGGATTCTAAATTGCCACCTTATCAATTACCCAGTATTTTGAGTTGCTCTTTCCATGATTTCATGTTCTTAATAATTGGTTTTAAGTGCCAATCAGTAATAACCGAAATAATAGAATGGTGCAAATTGATAATGTTATTTCTCTTGGATTATTTCGAAACATTAACTGTATTTCTTTAAATTGTAACGTTTGGTTTTTTGTAAAGGACACATATAGTGATGGTGGAGTTAATAGACACTATTAATCAATTTTAGCTAAATTAGTTTTTAATAATCAAGACATTTTGTTAATTTTATTTTCTTCATATGCTATTTTATAAGCAATGAAAATGCCAAAAAAAAAAAAAAACCAATTTCTAATATCTAAATCCATGTCTCTCTTTGCACCTCTATATTTTAAATACTGAATCACTGTGCACTACATAAGGTGCACATTGAGGCATGGAAATTATTTAAGAATTTAAATTCTAAAAAAAATTAATGGAAATAGTTTTTTATTTAAAACATGGTAAGTCTTGGTATGTAATGAATTATTTGAACTTTTGGGGTAGTTGTATAATTTTATAAAAAATTGAGTCTAAGCGACACCACTCTACTTTCATATAAATAGATTTAACATGGCATTCTTGGATAAATCAGCTTAGTAAAAATTTGTAAAAGAAATAAATATAACCACATTTATTTGAATTATTAGCAATGTTTTTAATACTCTTAATATAATTTTTGTGTACTTTAAAAAGGGAACCCTTTTTCATGCGTAAATATTGAATCCTTGAAAATTTTGAAAATACTCCTTGAAAACCCCTTGAATTTTAATTTAAAAAATCAGCCAAGATTATGCCACTAGGTTACACGGAACTCTTTTTTCAATCAGTCACTCTCTGTACACTAAACTTTGATATATTTCAATCACTAATATTTTTTTGCATAATTAGTACTAATATGTTAATATAATATATTTGATTGGGTAATTATTTTATGTTTTTCTGTCCCTCATTAATTGTTTAATTTTATCATTCAGAGAGAGGGAAGCAGCTAAGAATACAGTGAATGTGTCGAAGGATGACTGTGATGACGATGATGATGTTATAATTGGAAATCCGTTCAAGTCTTGTGATGCTATTAAGGTAATAGATTTTTTGAAATATTTGTGATAATTTTTTATTGGTAATAGATTTATCATTTACTTATTTTGTGAGTTTCAGTTATTTCAATTTAATTAGATTAATTGAGTGTAAAAGCCAAAACTAATTTAAATTCAAATAATCAGCATTTGTTTATCAGGAGCGATGGTGGTCTGAATATAGCAGAATTTTGTATTTTTTATTTTGTTATGCCTGAAATTTCCAGATTTGCTTATCAGATTTCTTTATATTCCATGAGACATTCTCTTCCTATCAACAGTTCCTCATAATATTTGAAGTTTTTAATGAAAAACTATTGTTTATATCAAAATGTTTTGCTGATCATTCTGGGCTCAGCAGTGTGCAAGCAAGAATAGAAATACAGCTATTCGCAGAACATAACTCTCCTCCAAGCAAAAGCAAACTAAATTTAGCAAATATTTTTGAAAATGTGAAACCTAAAATAATTAACCATGTGAAATAATGAATTGAAGCAAAAATTAGTTTTTAATGAAATTTTTAAAAAATCGTTCCATTCTTATGTAGGCTGAGCTTGAAGAAAAGGCGAAGAGCAAAGCTTTGCAAGCAACAACACCTGCAGTGAAAGTTATCCATGTCAGTCCAACAAATAGCGCAGAAGCGAGCAATCGAGAAGAAGTGATTCTTCTGCCGCAACCACTGAATGAGAAAGTACAAAGCTTACCCTGCACAATGGAACCACAACGCAGCGCTCCAGAGAGGTGCAACGGCGGAGTTATTTCTCCGTTCACTTGTGAAGATGAAGGTAAATGGTGAATAGGTCTTTCATTCCACTTGTTACCCAAGAGGGTTGACTTACCTTTGGAATGGAAACAATCCATTACCCAAGAGGTGTGACTTTACCCCTGGTTGTAGAATCAAGATGAAGTGTGTATTCCCATTGTCATGCCACTAACCTCCACGTAACTGTTCCGGCTCTCAGCCAAAGGAGGTGTAGTGAGGCGTAGAAGAACAGTTGCTCAGGAGCGAGATGGTAGACTCCATTAATAGGATTTGGGTCTCTGCACAGTGTGAACGATTTTGTAGGAGTTCTCGCGGTGAACTCCGAGTTAGTAATTATGAGTAATCTTGAAAGTGAATCGTAATTGTACATATGTATCATGGTTTCCGCGCACCTGGAAAGTCAGTTAAAGTCATGAAAAGTCATGAATTTGGATAATGGTTTAATTTTGTCATGAAAAGTCATGATTTTCAGAAAAAATTGAGTAAAAGTCATGAAAAACTATAGGCTGTCATGGATTCGCTAGGCTTTAATCGCCTAATAATAAGTTTAAGAAATTTATATTATTTATTTAAGGATTCTTCAGCTAGAAGAGCAGATTTTACTAGAATTGCAGGTTGTTCTATTTTTCCTAAAAAATTTTGTGCAGTTCGATGGCTAGAAAACAGTGATTGCATAGCAAGAGCCATTGAAATAGTTGAGCCAGTCATGAAGTATCTATCACAATTAAAATATACTGATAGCATACTTAAGGCCTCTTTGAAAACGTCTATGAAAAAGATCCTTTCATAAAATGCAAACCTGCTTTCGTTTGGTCATTAATTTATTTCTGTGTACACGAGTTTGTAAACATTTATAAGTACTTTTTCTATCCCAAAATTCCTGTATTATCTCCAAATGCATACCTTTTGTTTGCATTTACATAAGACTTTGAATTCTTATATACTTTAACTAAATCATTTCTAAGTCATGGAAAATTATTGGCCGTAATCAGGGAAAGTCATGGAAATTCATGATTTTGTAACACTGTATTTTGGCAGATACCCTGTATATATCTCCTATTTAATCGTATACAGTAGAATTTATAAACTAGTGTGAAAAAAAAAGTGAATTGAAGACTAGAGTACACAGTTATTACAGCACGCTCTCTTTTGTAATAACTGTGTACTCCAGATCCTAAAAAATTGTATGTTATTCCATGTGACGCTAGCTCTTGTGATGTTGGTGCTTGTCTGTCTCAAAGGGATGACAAATGTAATTTGTACCCTATCAATTACGCTAGAAAAAAGTGCAGCAGAACTGGGCTACTGTTAAACATGAATCATAATTGTACATATGTATATATCTCCTATTTAATCGTATACAGTAGAATTTATAAACTAGTGTGAGAAAAATATATGGATGACTGGAGTACACCCATACTGGCCAGTTCATCTCAAATGTGTGTTTGGGTTGGACTTAATGCTTTGTACATTAGTGGATCATTCATATTGTCTCATAGAAATAATCAGGATGATTAATTTCTGTAAATAGTTTTTGTTTTAGTAAACTCAACTAAAGAAAGATACACAGGACGAGAGAAAATCCTAAAAGACAAAATAATAAACAAATAATAGGACTTTTTAAAATAAACCACTGTATTTGCTGCCATCCAATCAGTGTCCTTCTTTTAGATTGGAATTGATTGCTTCCTTCTTTTCTTCAGGCTTGTTGACAATATTAATATTTTTATATTTTCCTCAATTACAATATTAATTTTTCCTCTTGACTTGGATTGGTGCAAGTGTTGTACCACTGAGTGATTAAAGTTTCTCTACTCCTGTTTCTCCTCTACTTGACTGGGTGAGGGTTTTTCTCGCCTTTCTTATTCATTGACCACATTATTTAGGATTTTATTAATTGCTAAGGAGAGAAGAAAAAAAAAAAAAAAAAACTCCACTGGCAATCGAAAGGGACGATAGATGTGATCTTTCAGTTACTGAAAAAGAGAAGCAATACTTTCCTGTTTCTTCATTAAACTTCCTGTTTTAAAAGGATGTTTGAGATGTGGTTTACTTTTTATGTAAATAAAAATCATTCAAACTTAAGATGATAGTATGCAAAGTCAGTGCATTCAGTTGCTTTTTGAAGATTTTCTCATTTAACAGAAATATTATAGCCTTATGTGTTTTTTTCATCATACTTTTTAAAGAAATTAATTATAAATACTAAAAGGAAATAATGAAAAATGTTGGGCTAAGCTTGGATCAGTAAAATAAATCCAAAATTGTAAATTTAAAAATATAGATTAAAAAATTTCTTTTGTTTTTTTAAAACTGTTATAAAAAATGATTATCACTTCTGAATGAAATTATCATAACATTTTCTTTTGTCGACACTTTGGTTACTTGGCATTGAATTCTATTTTTTGAAATTTTGTACACATGTGTGTTCCGAATGACATTACAATTTATTTTCCGAACTTAATTATCAGTTAAATATAATTCATTTTATTAAATTTTGCTCCCATATGTGTTGTGCCACCTAGTTATGAGTTTGAAAAAAGAATTATTTTAAGATTCTGTGCTATTTATATTAATGAATTCACAATCAAGCACTAAAAAGTAGAAAATAATTAAAAGATGAACAATTTCTTCCTTTCAGCACACTAATAAAACTGTTTGTAAAAATTGTTTTGTATTAAATTTACTTTAATTGTGATTTCTTTTAAAAATGAATTTGATTCATTTTAAAAATTCATTTAAAATTTAAAATTAATGTGTAATTAAATAAAATTAATTACACATTTAATTATTATTTCATTATATTAATTTTAATATAATAAAATTTCAATTTAATTCTTTTTAAAATTTGCTTTCTTTTTAGAAGTGAAGAAGAAGAGCAAGAAGATCAAGAAAAGATTTAAGAATCGCATTGTGCCTGAAATCCATGACACAAATAATATTAGTCATATATCGAGACTGAATGAACTTCCACCAATAAAGCCTGCCTCTGAAAATGTATCAAATGGACAGCCTTGTGTTTATATGTCACCCAAAAGGCTTTCTCAGCAAAATGGTAAGATTCCTAGCTTTTGAAATGAAATGCTTTGTTAGATTGTTGGAAATTAGTGGATTTTGATGCTCATTGCATTCATTTTGCAGATGTACAAAAGAGTAATTTTATTTATTCTTACCACTAATTAATACAGTTATACAGAAAAATATTTGAAATGCTTTTTACAGATCTTGTTATCTTGGCAAAACACAAAACATATTGACCACTTAACTGTTTCTTTTTATTTGCTATCTGATTAGATTACATCTTATCTTTTGGGAGAGTGTTTTCTTTTATATTCAACTGAGAAACTGTAGAACTCTTGAAATTTTTCTGGATTTCACATCATTTTTGTAGTGAATTATATTGTCACTGTATGACTTAATTTTAGTGTATAAGTTTAAAAATACTATAATTCGATGTGTGCATGGCATATGGTCGTATCAATTAAGTAGCTAATGTAATCCTCCATTGTATTTTTTTGTATACTTTAATTTCTAATCGATGAAACTGAAATTATCACACCCTTTTTTACACATTGGAAGCAGGAAATGTAAAAATGTTTTTTCTCGAATTACCCAACATCAAAATTTTGATTCAAAAATTTGACTTGCGTACTAATTTAAATAAGTTGGACATGCTAAAAGATGTCTACGGAATATGTCCTCTTATTCTTTTATAGTATAAACATTGTCTAGAGCAATCACTGTTACAATTTGTCTTTTTATTTGAGATTGAATCTAATTTGTATTCCGCACACAATGTGTTAAGTAACTGGTGTCAAGGTAGTTATATCAATTATTGCTTTCCTTTAGCTATACTATTTTGTCGCATCAAAGACATTGAAAAACAAATGTATTTTATATCTATTTTATCTGTAATTAATTTGTATGTTATGTGTAGACTTGTTACTTTATTCTTAATAATATCTTTATTTTAAAAAACTTATACAACTTTAAAAATTTCAGCATTCTTAATAATAAAGTTAAATGATAATTTTGTTACCAGTGTACAGAATTAATAATAATTCAATTTTTTTTTTTATTGAAAGTGATGATTTTAGTAGTTTGTAAAATTTGGTGTGCTGTCTTAGAGTTTTGCTGGTCATTTTGTAAGAATTTAATATTATATTTATGCACATTCTTTCAGGTCCAAGGTAATAAAAGATGCTTCACAAAATGTTTGTTATGGAATTCTAAATATGTATTAATTGTTAAATATTGGCATTCTATTATTGGAAATCTGATTTTGTCATGATTTAGTGGGGATTATTTTTCTTATGTTTGATATATGAAACTGATTGAAAAATAGTTAAAATTTCTTATTTTTTGCCCCATTAGAAGTTAAAGAAGGTTCTTTTTTTTTTACTTGTATCACATCTATTGTTAAATTATTTAACAATTGATTGCATGATAATCTCCTTTTTTTTATCCAGTTAAATTTAAATTCTTTGCTGTACATAAAAAAAAATATCAATTTTTATATCAATCTTTAGGGAGAGGGAAACACAACCACCCTAGATAATTTTATTTTAAGTATTTAATGATAATATACAGTAAAAGCTTAACTAACCGGAATTCTGGGGAAACTCCGATTTCCGTATACCTGAAAAGTTCGGATAGTTGAGTGTGACGGGAAAAATGGGGGGGTAGATTGTAGCCTCTTTTTTTTTTTTAAGATTTTTTCGGCCAAATAATTTGTTTTTGTCATTTTGAAATGTGCTTTAAATATAATTTTTAAGAATACTTCCGTATCTTCCATAACATTGTATTTACAAAACATATTATGAAGATTTTATTTTAACACTGATGATAAAAATTAAAAAAAGTATGATCGGTAGCTGAATTTTTACCGTAAATATATAGATCGTAAAAATATGAACGTATAAAAATAACCGACGAAACTAAAAAAATATTTTATTCAGCAAGCATAATAAAACTCTTTTAAGTGATCATAAACAAATCCTAGATTGAATATCAAAATTAATTATCTTTTAGAAGATCGCAAAGGTTATTGCGCAATATGCGCACCTCCAATTCTCCTGCACTTGATATTACGTAATCAGAATCGACATCTGCCAGTATTTGGAGAGTAAATAAATAAAGGAAAAGGTAGAGACTTGCTAATCTGGAGTAACCCCCCCATGAGCTTTTTTTTTTTAACCGATTTTGTCCCTTTGCCTTTTTTTTTTGGTTGTCGATTTTGTTTTTAGGTCTTGTTTTTCGGCGAAAGGTGAGGACCTTTTATTATTTTTTTTGGTTCTCACTTTTGCTTTTGAACCTCCCCTCCCCTCAAAAACAAATCTGTGTAAATCACAGTACTGTATATTGTTTTTTCCCCCTTCTACGCCCCTCCGTGCGGAATGAACGTTGTGTTCCAGAAATAAATTGTCTGCGTGAATGGAATGGCGCGAGCGCGTGCTAAATTTTGGCACGCAGATGTAAAACTTTTAGAAAAACTCATTTTCTAATTTTTCCGGTTAGTTGAGCTTTCCGGATACTTGAATACTGGATAATCGAGAGTTTACAGTAACAAAATTGCAGTGATGCTTATGGTGCACTACATTGAATATGTTTTTAGAACATAAGGGATTTTATGTGTTACACATACTCTGTTAAGTTGTTATTATCATTATTATTTATTCTAAATGTATCTATTCAATTCTATTATCAAATTACTTTTGAAATTTACGTTTTTTAATAAACAAAATCATGTTCAGGAGCAGAGAATCAGTATATATTTTACATCTCAGTTGTCTTGATGAAGGCTATCAGGGCTTATGAAGATTGTAGGGTTTTTTTATATAAAAGTTTAAAGAAATGTTGGCTGTCAAATGCATGTACTGCAAAATGTATATTCCTGTAATAAAATATGCATAGAACATGTAATACCTCAGATTCATTTTAGAAAAACATTCTTTGGCAAACATTTTGGAATCATTTATGCATAGTTTAAAGCGTAGTATGCCGGAATTAACTGATATTCTAGAATCCTTCACTTGAAAATTCAAAACTAATTTTGGGACATTGAGTAAAAGATAGGAGAAAAGTTTGTTTGAAATTTGGCACTATACGTTTACATACTTTTATGATTAAATGCTATAATTTTGATGATGAAGCTGTATGTGGAAGTTATTTCTGAAAAAATGGAAATTTCGTGTGCTAAGTTATGCTTTTCTTTGAGTTCTGAAGTATGTCAAACTTAAAAGATAACTGCATCAAAGAAACAATGTGTAAGTTACGTAGACTGTGAATTTTTTTTTTTCTCTTCACTATATTTTAAGAAATAAAAATGGCAGAAGTACATAGGTAGAATGTGTGATTTTGTTTTTTTGCTTTTTTTTTATGTGTATGTGTGTTTCACCATTTGGAGGATACCTTGTCTGTAGTTGCACACTTTCTAAACTGACCTAAAGTGAATTTGGATAATTCTGAATTTCACAGGAAGATTATTTCCTTTCATAAATTTAAAAGTACTCTTATCAATTAATACTTCAATATCCGGATGGCAAGTATTTGTAAAATTCAGCAGCTCAATTTCATCCAATTTTACATGCACATTGAAATTAGATTACATCTTGATTACCTTCATTTGCATATGTCTAGGCATTGATTCTATATTTAATGAGAACACCAAAGGAAATAATGAATCATTGTTTCCAAAGATTCAAAAATCTGACAGTCGTGTTTCAGATTGTATTTTAAGGATTGAAATGTTCAGTGTATTTTTGATGCAATGAAGTTGCACTTAAAGATTGATTAAAACTGATGTATAACTTGAAATATTAAAAATTGATCTTTATATATGAAATTTTTTATGAGACCTTTTTCTATTTCACATAACTGTTACATTGAGTGGGCTGCTAAAGTAGTTCATTTGAGGCTGCAAATTGGGCATGCTTGATGTGCATGTTACCTCTGGCTTTGTTTATATATTTTTTTAGTTTCATGTTGCCACTGACCATTTTATTTGTATTTTGCTCTACATTTTTGCTCTTCAAGTCTCTCATAAAATTTTAAAATAAGATTTTTGATTTCTAATTAATAATTTTTAATATTATAATAATAATCTTAGTTGAAATTATTTAAACAATAATTGATTTAATTTGTTCCAAATCAGATTAATATTGTTTTCCTAATATTAACATCTGTATTTCATCTATAGAACAGTTTAATTTTGTGTTTTGACTCTATTTTTTGAAATTAATTTTTAATTTAAAAGTATTTTGAGAATTATTATGTAACTAGAAAATCACCCAGCATTGAATGTTGGGTGCAAATTGCCTCTTCATTTGAGAGATTTCCCTTCAAATCTGACGTGTTTAAATAGATATATCAGGGTTCGTACACGTCCTTACAAGTCCTTAAAAGTCTTTACTTTTACATTTAGTCCTTAAAAGTCCTTACAAATCCTTATTTTTATGCCCCTTTTTTAAAAAGTCCTTGAAAGTCCTTACTTTTTACTCTGTCACTATTAAAAAATTTAAAATTTCACGGATTATCGTTTTTCTAATTCCTCCTTCTCGACGGCTCTAATCTCGGTCGCCGTGGCTCTCGCAGAATGGGGTGGGGGGGACGACACTGCTCACGTTCTACGAATTCATATCCATCGCATACACTTTGGGAAATAAGGGAGGAGTTACAGATGGCCTTTATTGGTCCATGGTTCCATAGGAATGATTGTCAAAAGTGCTGTTACCATTTTTTAGAACAGTATCAAAGTGATAAACCTTTACTTCCATTTTTTGCCAGTGATGTTTTTAAAACTTGTTAATGATTGCATTCAACATTTCAAAATTTTAAAACCAGAGAATGAAAGAATTGAGAAACCTGAGACTTTATGCAATTTCAATTTCAGTGACCCAAACTTGTATAATGTAGTTAAGTGCATTTAGGATTTGCTCTAGAGCAACTAATAAAAGAAAAGATAAAAAAATAAGGAATTAGAAGACAAGGACGTTTTCACTCTCAGGCAGGATAGTCGGAAAAACATCATAACAATGATAAAACATTTCATGCAGAAATGTCCTGTGAATTACGGACTAGTAAGACCTGCGATTTGCATTGATCCACGAGTAATGGCTGGAAAAAGCACAGGAAAAAATGGAAAAGGTATTGATTGTATTGTCGCAAAATAAACGTATTTTGGGAAAAGATTGCAACGAAATTTTGTTACTCTATGCAGATTTTCTGTTAAATATTGTAAAGCCAAATTCAGTTGAATTCACTTCTTTCAATCCAAAGAGTGATTCCCTTGATAATTTTTTACAAACTTATTTTAGCAATAATCATTATGAAAAGGTTTGGAAGGTTATCAAAATGATATTAATACTGTTACACGGACAATGAGGTTTTTCGGTGAACAAGGCCCTGGAAATAGAAAATTTAAAAGATGCTTCATATATTTTCCAGCTTGTAAATCATGAATTTATTAAGCTGTCTGGGTTATTTATGACTTAAAAATTATTAAAGAAATGAGGACGGCTGCCACCTCAGCTAGAGAAAAATACATGCAGTATTTAGAAAGAGAAAGATCCAAAGAAAAGACTGAAACAAAACAACTGAAACGAAAAGCTCTAGAGGAGGAAATAGATTTTTTAAAACAAAAGAAAATGTTCCTCCAAACTGACATGCACCAAACAAATGAGAAAGCAAATGATTTAGTGAATGAGGCTGAAAAGTCAAAGGACATAAATTTATTTATTCAATCGCATGAACTAAGAAAAACAATTTCTGAAAAAGAAATTAAAATAAATACCTTGGATGTAAAATTGAATGAAAAAAGTTTGGAATTAAAAGATATTTAATTTGATTGCCAGTTTCATGGGTTTTTTCATCAATTTATTAACTCATATTTTTAGGAGTTTTGTTGTGTTAAATTTGTAATGTATCTTCTATGTTTTATATTATAATTTATCATCTAATAGGTTGAATTTGCAAAAATGAGACATTTTATTTAAAAATGCGTGCGACACTTCGTTAAGTTTATTCAATTTAGAGGTCCTTATTTTTTGGTTTTTTTAGTCCTTAAAAGTCATTGATAGTTCTTGATTTTCTTTTAAGGAAATGTGTACGAACCCTGTATATATGCGAGAGAAATGTTTAACATTGATTGAAAACAAATAAAATAAACATATGTATTATGACAGGAAATATTTTTTTTTATTTACATATTATTTACATATTTCTTTATTCAAAAAAAATCTTGGTGAACAACATTCAGTGTGAAGTATTTTTCGTTGTTTAACAATTTTCCTTGTACTTCAGATGTCTTTGTGTAAATTTTAACATTGCCAAAAAATATCATCAAATTATATCACCATGATTGCAATAAATAATGAAATGCATCGTGGCGTCCAAACTATATCACGCGCATGATATACCACTGACGTAATTTACTACTTTCTATTAAAAAACGGAAATTTGAAATATATGATTAATAGAATTAAAAATTTCTCGGGAACTATTGATCATAGCGAGATAAATTTTATATCATTCGATAGCAAATTTTATTTGGCTATTTTAGAGTTATTAAATTAAATTTGAAATTCGAGTGGCAATTACTCTTAAATTTAAAATTACTGAAATCTAGGTTCTCTAACAATGAAATAATGCTGTTTAACGTCTCGCAGTGCTATGGTGAGAGTTTATTGTTGGTGACGTCAGAGCGTTACCGAGAGATCTGGGCTATTATATTATTAATTAAAATTATTTCACATTTTCTATTAAATAACATACCATAGCTCTTGCTTTTACTAGAACTAAACTATTGAAAGCAATTTTTTCATTTTATTTTTAGGTAAAATTAACTGGGCTTTAGCTGAAGAACTGGAGCCTTGCAGAGAAACGTCATTGGCAGGTTGCTCCAGCAGACGCATCGAAGCCTGGTCTGATGAATCTTATAGTCCGATCTAGTTTCCTCTTGCTTCGTGTCATTGCAGTTTTTAACTAGTGCAATGTTGCGATCAAATATGTTTTTTAAAAATGAAGTGCAGTTTTTATATCTATTGTATATACTAGTCATGTAATTATTTTGCCATATGTGTTTTATATAGCCTTTTTTAAATAAGGAGCTGTTTTGCATGCTTTCTTCTGTAATTTCATCTATATCTATAATCGTTCAGATGTGGAAGTAACGCTGGAGGAGTAAAAAATAAATGCGCCCCTTTGCTCTGTGTTATTAAAGAACTATTTCTGTTATGGTTCAGAGAACTCAGGCAGGTTTTTATTTATTAAAGCAAAAATAAAAAATCAGTTTATGGGATCGTAAATTTCGCTTATTCATGCTGGATAGATGAATTAATTTTGGAATAGATTTCAATAAAATGATTTCATCTGTTTCATTTCTTTATTTTCATTATACACTCCATAAAGTTATTTATGAAAACAAAAGTTCTTGGCAATTGATTCATGACGTTTTTTATTTATAAATTGAGCCGAATTCGCAGTTTTTTCTTTTTTAAATTATTTTTTTTCGGTATTTTTTAAATTTTCTGTTTGGTAATGCATTTTTTTCTGTTAGTGGATTTTGCCTTATTTTTACTCGGATGAAACGGAAGTAATTGTTGAAAGTAAGGTTATTATTAAATGAAGGTTAGCGTCAATTGATTCATCAGTTCTGTTCCTCGTGCTCTTTTTTATTTCTTAAGCACTCTGCCAATGCACATGAGATTTTCTACTCTAACTTTCGTTAGCAAATCTGTGATGATGAGATATGTTTGGAGGGCTAAAAACCTGTCTTAGTTGGGTATAAATCATCTAGTTCTTTAATAATTATTTTTCTGATGAGGGAAGTAAATTAAATTATAATTTTTAAAAATCTAAATGAGATGTTTTCTTGGACTATTAGATTTGATGTGTTTGTTTTGTTTGAAGATTGTATATATAAATTTTTGGTGGATAGTTTAACTCTAGCAATGGAATAATAATGTTTGGAAAGTTATATTTAGTAGACCATGTCCATATTTAAGTTTATTTTTAGACTTAATTTTCTAAAAGCGAAACAAATTGTCTTTTTAAATATTACACTTCTTATATAATCTTTTATATCTTTAATTTCTTTTTGTGTGATTCTTAGTAATAAAGTTTACATTAGTGAATAATTGGTAAGCATTAATTTTTTGAATTAAATTTTCTTTCTCAACAATTTATTTCTTGCATCTATTCGTCATCTGAAAAATATTTCATAAATTATGTGTATCATTTTTTTTTAATGTAAAATTGCAGTAACATGTCTTGCTTTTATTTTTATTTAAGTATTCGTGAACTTTGTCTGAATTTATATTTAACTACTTCATTTCCATTAATAGTTATTGTTGTTTGAAAATGTCTTTTATAAAAGAACTTTTAATTGTTGCAAACTAATATATTTGACTATTGAGAAAAATTTGCCTTACAATTATTAAAATTAAAAAGTTATTCAACAGTTGATTTGCTGTTAAATTACATATACAAAGTTTGAGAAACAGCTCCCTTTGACTATGAACTTTTGTGTTTGGTACCTGTGATGTTTTAACATTGTAAGTAGTGTAAAAATGTAGCTTTGCATCATCATGCTATTTGTATATTTATCTTTTATATAAAACACTTCGAATCATGTTTTTTATGTATAAAACAATGCACTTTTGTGGAAAATTGAATTTTTATACAGTAGATGCTATTCATCACATTCTTGCATAATTTGTAATTATTTCAACCAGTGAGAAATGACATCTTTGATTTCTGGATTATTCCTCCAAAGTGATTATTTAAAAATTGAATTATATAATTTTCATGAGGCTGTTAAACTATTCTGACATGACAATTGACTTCGTTTGAAAGTGCAAGTGGCTTAGTTATTAGAAATATTTAACTTTAAAGTTGAAAGCGTTCAATTATAAAGTAATTGAATACATTTAAGATTATTAAAATCTTAATAAATGTTTATTTTGAATAGAAAATATGTATTTTTTGTGTGTAAAGATGCTCTTTTGAACGCAAAATAAACTCTGCAATTCTTCTAGAACTGCATTATTGTAAATAGCACCATAAAATCAGTTCTATTTTTTCCCCTCATTGAAAGTAATCTAAATTAATTTGATGAATGTTTTGAAAATTATAATCGTTTGTTTGTATGAGAATTTTTTTGTTTTGTTTTATTCCACTTCATAAAAATCTCAGATTTGTCAAGCAATAATCAATTTATTTCTAAATTTTGGAAGTTATCCCAAAAATCTTTGACAAAATATATAGCAATTGGCAATATATATAGGCTGTTTATACTACAATATAAGCAATTTTTTTGTGGGAAAAATTTAAACAAGCGCACAATGTTTTCTTTCTCATTACCAAACTATATTTTTTAATCATTTCAGCACTTAATACAGATAAATTGGAAAATGTCAATGTGATTGTCAGGCTTGTTGTTGTCTTTCGAATGTTTTTCATGAATAAAATAAATCGCATGACAGATTCGTATGAATTCAGTAAGACTATAAAATAATTTAACACAAACAATAAAATCAGCTCAGATTAATTGAATAAAATTTTAAAGGCATCCGTCTGGGTTAGCAGTACTTTCTTTTGTAAAAAATTGGTTAAAAAAAAAAGTTCCATCCCTTCAATATCGAAATTGATTCATGTTGAAATGGTATATGCAGTTTTTTTGGTTTCAGTATAACAGTTCGAAATAAGATGTGAATTTAAAATATTTTAAGAATAAAGTAGTAGAAAAAATTATCCAATGCAAATTAACTAGAAATAAAAAATAGTAAAGTCAGAATTGAAGACTTTATGGAATGAAATAACTTCCACTTTTAGTTTTGCTATTGAAAAATTCAAATTACTTTTTTCCACTTTCATTGTTTTGTAATGAATCGTAACACTCAGGTGGTTAAATTTTAAAGCTGAGATTAAGAAGAATGTGAAAGCAAGAATTAAATGTGAAAGTGTGAGTCTATCTGTCATATTTTATGGATTTTTCTGGCAGTTTTCTTAGGCCTGTAGTGAGCTACTGGTAGTCTTGACTTAATGGTTCTATTTCCAGTGGCATTGAATGCATATAGGTTTGGTATACATTTATTCTGGTCAAGGAACAGTCTTACATCCTCATATAGATCTGTTGTAGAAGTTCGAAATGGATTAAGTCATTTGTCGTCTATCACGATTCAAAATTCCCTAAATATTCTTCTCGGTAGTATTTTTGGAAATTTAGTTTCATTTTCACATTCTTTCGTTTTCTTTTCTAAAGCATCATATTATTCTTTCATGCAATATATACCATAAGTTAGGTATTTTCAAACATTCTTAGCCTGTTAATGAGGCCGCGGTGGCCTAGTGGTAAGGTCTCGACCTCGGGATCGGAGGGTCGCAGGTTCGAAACCCGATTTCACTGAAGATCCGCCGTGTATGGGGCCTGTTGCACGCTAAATCATACGTAGTGGCCAAACGTCCTCCCATTAGTGTGGCACGGAAGTTTGGAGAGGGGGTGCCAGCTCATGTGTCGTACTCGTCATCTGACCGCGGTTCAAAATTACGAGGTCCGTCCCTAAATAGCCCTCGTGTTGCTTCAAAACGGGACGTTAATATAACCTAACCTAACCTAACCTTAGCCTGTTAATTTGTTGCTATTAAATTTGGTCATGCATCCATTTCTAACTTAAAATAGTTAACATTAAAATGCTTTTATTTTGAAAGCATGCTTGAAAATAGGTAAATCAATTTTCATTAAATTGGTGTTTTTCAGGCTTATCAAGTAATAAACAGCAATTTTTAAATAGTTATGCTTTCCGCATTAATAGCTTAACAGACAAGATAGCCAATATTCTGGATGAACACGCTCGTCATCAAAGTCGGCTTGTTGATAAATAAGCAGGCTTTTCTTGGCAGCTTTTTTTTCTTAGATTTGTTTGATATTATTCCTTGAAAATGTAAACAGTACAAAAGCAAAATAGCATCTACTGTATCACTTTAGTAGAAAATAGATTTTGAATATTTCACTAAACTTTGATGCACAAAGCACAGTCTAGCATCAGGTTCTTATTTTGCTATAATCTTATATTTTTGACTATTTTGTGTATTCTGTAAAAGTGCCTCTTTATAACTTTTGTATTTGATTAAAGACAGTTGTTGAATTACAAAGTTCCAACTTTTTAAAATAATCATTTAGATTGAAATTGCAGTAAAAAAATCTGAACTCTCATTTCATAATTTATCATTAACATTTTTCTTGTAGGCAGTATGGACACTGTACCAGTAGATTTTTTCCCCCTTTGTGAATAGAACTGGTACAACTGTTGTACCAGTAAGCTGTTAAGATTTCCTCCCTCTTCAGACCTTGTTTCGGAAATACTCTAATCGGCCTATTGTGCGATTTGTTTTATTCCCCCATCACCTCATGTGCGATGGATAGATTGGTAACAAATGAGGAAAGACAAGAATAATTAGCTCTTCTCTGGTTGATGTGAATTATTTATCTTATCTACCAAAGGAGTTGTCTGTTTTTCTATTAAAATTTACCTTCAGAAGTCTGTTAGAGATTTTATCCTTTCGTAATATAAAGGTTAAAAGCAATTTTTTTTGAAAAGCGTATATATTTTTAATGAGAATATTTAGATATGACTAGTAAAATTCTGTTATTAGAATCGTTGATGGAAGGCATTCTGAAACTGTTTGTCATAATCAAAAATAAAGAATATATTAGAATTTAGGTGAGCTCTTTTTTTTTTTTTATCCGCCCACACCAAAAAACTTTCTGACTAAAAAAAAAAAAAAATCAACAGGAAACTCTTGGCTAGTTTTTACCTGAGTTAATCATATTTTTTTTGTTTGAAATAAATACATAAAAATTATATGTGCACTTTTGCGTGCACTAAATATGAATTTATTGATAGTGTGCAGTATATATTTTTTGTTGCATTTTAAAGGTCAACATTTTGTATTCTTATTGTCTTTTGTCTAAAACAGAAAAAAATTGTTATATAATATTGTTATTGAAAAGTAATAAGAGAAATTCTCTGTGGGGGTATCTGTTCGTTTGTCACATGATGTAAAAGTTATTTTACTAGGAATAAATCCAGTGAATCATTATGTATATTAGGGCAAAAAACTTTTTAAACATTTCTAATGCTAAATTATTTTAAGCTAAAAAAACGGAGAATAATAATAAAAAAAAAAATAGAGTTGCTAATTATCATTGATTTCATAATGAGAAAAAAAATATTTAATAATCAACAGATTTAAACTCTTATTTTTTATTATTTACCCGCTTTTCCCAAAAGAGTGTAAATTGGAAAATAATCTTTTTATGTCATAAAGGAAAAAAAAGGTCTAAATATAAATAATGTGCTCCATGAAAAGCTAATCATCTAAGAATATAGTTATTAGCAAGTCAAGTTGACAACATAGAGTGCTACAAGCCACCAAATCGCAGGCGAATGGCATAATACTTGTTTCTACATGTCTTAAGACAATAGACTTCCCTCTTCATGAAATTAAGTATTTCTAATATTGAGTTTTTCTCTACATATGATGTGTTAAAAATTAAATCCAACTAAAATCTATGAATTATTTTAAATACCTTAAGCTCAAATTCAGGACTGTTTGAGTGTATTGATACATCCCATAGATTTCACAATACTCTCAACTTGTCATCGACTATAAGAATAAAAAATCTATGATTGCTTCTAGAGTTTTCTTTTGTTGTTTACTATAACACATGAAATTTCCCTTACTTTATTTGTGTAAACATTATTCTCTTCCTGTAACCATTTAGAAAAAAAAAAGTATTTTGGTGCTTGTGATAATGAGAACTTGGATGACTTTTTGTATATTTATTTAACATTGTGCGATGTTGTGCTGCCATCCATTTGCTCAAGCACGAATGCTGCACAGCACTTTGAAAGTTCTGCTTATTTTGTGACTTTGACTGTGAAAAATTTGCTTCTTCCAAGGTGCCACTGGGCATCCATAATGAATCTACAGTCTTTGGCATAATAGTAATCTCAAAGGTTTTGTGAGAGTGTTTTGAAACAGTACTGGAGATCCCTTGAAAAGTATGAATATACACACTTTGGATAACTGTTACACGGAGAATCAACAATATACATCGAAGTTTCGAAACAAATGAATTAATACACATGCCGAATCTTATCAGGTATAGGAAATGGTCGAAATATGGGCTCTTATTATCCGGGTGCTGCAGCTGATTCATACCGATGGAATTGCAGATGCTGCTAAGCATATCATTTGGTATTTGGGCACATTTTCTTACAATGGCTGCTCTCAACTCGTTGATTGTAGCTTGTCTTTAGCTATAAACATTATGTACCAGGTGTCCGTACAAGATGAAATCCATTGTGTATGAGATCCCAGTATGTGGGGAGGGGGGTAATTCAGTGTTCCTTCAAGACAAGTCTTCAATGTGATATTAATTCAGTGTGCAAATACAGTTTTTGGAAAAACCTGTATAAGCTAGAATATTATTGATGTTATATTTTATTATGATTCAATGGCAGATATATGCGTAAAAGCTGACTGCTTTAAATCAAATTCCTTGAAGAAATTGACTTCCTCTTACATTTTACTTGTTGCAGTTTTTTTTCCCTAATTTCAGTGTAAATCAATTTCTGCTTAAAAATACAAATTGATGAGTATTTTTTAAAAATCAATATTCACTCGAAATTAATAATTTGTATTTAACAAACATTTAAAATCTTGTAGAAGTAGTTTCATCAATGAACTGTGATTCATATTTGTTTTTAAAAAAAGTATTGCTTTATAAGTGGTGCTACAGAAATCATGCCTCTTCTTGCTCATAAATATCCAGTTAGCTCCTTCTATTGTACAAATACATTAGTTGTCATTTTTTAAAGATTTTCATGTTTGATTGACAGAGTATTATTTGACCTGCATTTTCATGAAAAATTCATAAGCTCATTTTATTGCATTCTTGTTACTTGACATTTCATTTCCATTCTTATGCTGAGTATTTCATTCTTGAATGAATTACTTTAACTGTACAATAAAAATGATCATTATTCAAGTCTATTAAAATTTCAGATATTTTTTACTTGTATAGAAAAATATTATGGTGTAAAATAAATCTAGTCATAAAGAATATTATGCTAAGATCAATTTATAAGCTCGGCGAATTGAAACTGTGTCCTGCAGTGTATTCTTTACCATTGAAATGACCAATTGATGTATTATTAATATGTCATTGCAATTACATATGAACCTATATAATTGATGTGTCTGTTGTGCAATATTTTTTGATTAATTTATTAAAAATATCTACATATTTAATGTAAGAACTTTGTTGTGTGAATGTTAAATATTTTGAAATTTTAGCTGCTTTTGTAAAGCGGAAGCAAATTTTTATGGTTTCATAGAGTAGTCTTTGCATCTTCAAAATGTTTGTTGTCTTCTTCAAAAAAATTAATTAATTTTTTTTGTTTAACTGAAAAATTCCTAAAAAATTGTTATAATGCTTATAAAATTAGGGTAACATTTTCTTGTTGATATATTTAAAAAAAAATGTTTATTCTTTTTTAAAAATTGATTCTTATTTTACTTTTGTTACTAAAATTTATATCATGTCCATGCTATTCATTTATATATATATATTTAATTATGATTCTGTCAAATGCATAATTTTAAGTATAAAGAATTTAATTATTTCAAAAAATTGTTTTAGAAATCAAAAAGGAATAATTATTAAAAAAAAAATGTGTTTTCTTAAAATTTGTGTTCCATTTTATAATTGATCAATAAAATTTACATTAATTTCATGTTATTTGTTTGGAATTGTTGTTTGGAAAAAAGTTGAACAATGCCCTGATGTTGAAGAAAACTCCAACAATTGTTTACACCAGACAGAATTTCTTTTCTTCATTCAAAAATGAAATGAATTGTAAGCCTTCAGTATTGATGCAACTCATCCACTTTAAAAATGAACCATCCGCAAGGTATGACTGTCTATACCCAATAAAGGCAGAAAGCATATAATTCTTTAATGTAATTCTGAAGACCCAGCGATAAATATTTGACCCGGAAAATGCTTAGAGGAAGGTGTACATTTAATCAAATGAGGTTTTTCATCTTTAAATTTCAGCTGACTGGCTGTGCCTTTTATCGTGCATTGTTACAGGCCCGGGGCAAACAGTGAATTTTTATTTTATTTCTTATATATGAAGTTCAGAAAGAGAAAGTATTATGTTATTAAAAAATATACTATCTTAAGATTTTGATGAATAGCTATGTTGTAAGAGTTTTTAGTCGGAGAATACCATTTTTGGAATTATGTCTGTCTGTCTGTGAACACAAATTGATGTATTGAAAATCTGGTCGATAAAGATTTTTTTTATTGATGGAAAGATGTTTTTATAATTATGGTGAAATCCGTCTTTGTTCCCCTTTCGATAGTGGAAATTTTTTTTTATCCAATAAAGGATTCTGTTATGAAACAAGTCGAATTAGTTTTGGAAATTTTACAGTAAAGAATAGCTTTAATGAGTTTAATTGATGCAATTTTGTTTCCGACATTAGTTTAAAAAAAAAATGCACAAAAACATGCTTTATTGATGTATGCTTAATTTCTTTGATTTGCCACAAAAGTCATTATTTTATTCTTGATTGCAGCTGACAGACTTTATACTATTTGACAAGTTCAGTCAGCTTACTGTCCTACCGCCACGAGAAAAACCCTGAACAGGGTTGACGCAAGTAGACGAGTCGAAGAAAGGTGGGAAACTGGTATAAAATCAACCGCAACATTTGGCAAGTTAAGCGCACTTTATTAGGCGAGAAATTCGTTTTCGACCGAAGTACAAAGCGAAATGAGACTTCCGCCGATTCTATCTGCGCCAAATGAAATAAAGCCCTTTTCTTCACCCCCAAAATGCAGTGGAATATCCCGTTTCCATAACGACCGCCACCGGCATGTCTGGTGCCTGGGGTTTTTCTCGTGGCGGTAGGACAGTACAGATCTTTCACAGAACTACGGAGATTTTTTTTTTAAAGTTTCAGTTATGCACAAGATGCAGACGTTTTATTTGAATTTTTTTTCGTTTTTCAAAACTACTTCAAACAGAAATAGGGCATGGACTTGTCCATCCACCAAACACCGTATCCAACTCCACACCAGCAGCAAGCGTCAGATGGTCTTGGAATCTCCTGCCAACAACTTGAATACCTATGGGCAATCCTTTGCTGAATCCACCGGGCACTTGAGTCACCGGATACCCAAGAACATTGAAAATGCCATTGTAGCCCAAGTTTGGGAACTTGGGAATCGTCATGAGGTAATGAAGAGGTGGTTCTGGCTGGGTGGGAAGCAACAAGATTGCATCGCCTTCCAAGATTTCATCCAATTTTCTTTCGAGTTCTTTGAAGAGCTTGAGGCATTTATAGTAAAATCTATCTTTACGATTGCGTTCCACCATTGCGAAATATATGGCGGGCAAGGTGTGATCTGAGCAGCGGAACAAACTTTTGATTAGCTCCCAGTATAAGTTTACGTCAGCATCTTCCGCCAACTCGGCTATCATTCCTTGACCTTCGATTTCGAGAATTCTGCATTCCCACATGTTGAAAGCGTATCGTAAATCGTCCAGATGCATTTTTGTCGGCTTAATGTCGTACTCGTCGTCAAAATACTTTGCAGCCTGAAAATCGAATCGATATATACTATGTCACAAAAATGTATACGGGTGTCCCAAAAGGTCTTTCACAAAGTTTAAGGTAAGTCGTGTATACAGAAGCAAGTAAACGAAAAAGGTCGACTGCTACAGAAGACTCTTTCGAATAAAGTAAAAGATAACCAAATAAAGTGCGCAACATAGACTTAATGGAATACAAATTCACAACAACACAGTTGCATGAATAACAAGATGCGAAGTGTGTATAGCTTTAGATGGCAAGTCCATTTGAACGCTTATTTTAAGTATTCTAAAGGTTTGTTGTCGCTACTGCGTTCTACTTGCCATTCTATATTTCATGCTTGTAATGTTATTTATATACCTATGATGTCGTACTATTGTGTATTTGTACTCCATTCAGCCTGTGTTGTACACTTTGTCTGGTGTATCCCGTTCCTTCACTTGATTCACTGATCAAGATTGCCTTGTAGAGTTCGCCCTTTGCTTTTGAGACCCCAAGTTCTATTGTAAAAATGATTTGTTTTTTATTCCTGACCTATCTTTAAAGTTTGTAAACGACCTTTTGGGATACCCTGTTCATTCTTCGAAAAAATATTACATTTTTCAGTTCATAGCTTTTATCAAAGTTTCATGATTCAAATGAATTGATACAAATGCGTAATGATGCCTCGGGTATCGCCGTCGACATCTGACCAAGGTTCAAAACTAAGAGGCCCTTCCAAAAATAGGCCGCGTGCTGTTTCAAACCGGGATGTTAATATAACTAAACTGAATCAATTCCCTCATCTAAAGAGTTGAGATTTTAGGCCAATTTAGAAACCTCTTGAACCAGTAATGTAGGGTTTGGCATTGCATAAGAATCTTATAAGTCTCCAGGAGAAGAAAGTTTTGACGATACGCGGTCGAAGATGTCAAAGAATTACTTGTGAAGAAGGAACTGATGAAAGAAGGAACGGATGAAAATGACATCTCTAATAGTACAAGATAGTATAATTCAGGAAAGCAAAAGCGCATGTGGACACAAAGTTAAGCACTGTACTCTAAAAAGTATAAAGAAAGATCCTGACCTAGCCCAGTAATTGAACTTAAAAGTTTTGTACATACAGGGCGATTCAAAATTTAGTGCACAAACTGTTAGGGAAGGTAGAAAAGACACACAGAAAGAAAAATGCTTCGTCCTTCTTTGAAAGATGGCTCTTGCGCCATAAAACACAGATCGAACCTTCTTTGAAAGAAGCACGACATTTAAGAGACATCTTCGCAATCATTTAGCATCATAATACGAGAGATGTAAGGATCTCATGGCTAAAAGAAAGCAGAATGAATAACAGAATTTTTACAGAAAGTACGGAATGGAAGGTAAGATAATGCCGAAAGAAGTTCAGACGATAAATACGTAAAAAAAAAAAAAAAAAAAAAAAGCATTTATTAGTGGTACTTAATAATGATGACTATTACTAAGTATCATCAATCAAGGCAGACACATTATTTAATACATGTATGTCGTACTTTTAATATAAATTGTTTTGAAAACGATATTTCTCTTCTATACGTATAAAAGGCAATGTTTGTGTGTGTGCGCGCGATGTCCAGACGAATCTATCGCACTCACAGCCACGAAATTTGGCACACAGGTAGTCGTAATGGTGACTCAATGCTCCCCGAGGCCGTAATTTTAAAATTTTAATCTAGAAATTTTTTTATTTAATGTTTTGTGTCGTTTTGTGTCATTTTCGGCACGTTTATGGCTGTAGTATCTTTTTTAAAGATCTTTGAAAAACAATCGATGCACCATTGGATATAACAAACAATTTCCTTTCCAATGAAATTTGTTTTGAGCTTCCAACGTAATTTACTGAATTTTGAGAAATTTTTAGAAAATAGTCAGTTTTGCCGACAAAATTTTGTTTTCGTATTTAAATTTACTGTATCAACCGTTCTAAAAAAGTTATCTCTTTCTTTGGAACCGCGAAAAAAACTAGTGAAGTTGGATATTAATTAAATTTTTTCTGAAGTGTTAAAATATTTTCGCTGCATTTTTTCCCCTCTTGATTCTTCGTAACGAAGGTCGCGGTGTTCCATTCCCAGCATGCATTTCGTCGAAGCACAGAGAAAGAGCACGTGTTGTCATAATCCCTTTGTTTTCAACGCGTCGACAGAACATTTTTTTATTAGTGTTTTACATAATGTGGCTTCAAAGTTTAAACCTAAGGTGGACGATTTCATCTCTTTTTTCCCCCTCCTTCTTCTCTGATTCATTTTGGATGTATTTAAATACCACAGAAATTATGTTTGTCGTATTGTTCCGTTTAAAATCGTTTAAAATTTCATTCGGTTTTCATTCTTTAGCGTTTTACCTGGTTTATAGGAATCAATCTTTTAAATACTAAATTTTTTTTTCTAAAATATCGGTTTATTTTGTACTGTAACTTCAATTTGAAATCATTTCGTTGAATGGCTTTAATTCAAAGTATCTAATGTCACCAGTTAACTATTTTAAACAGGATCCAAAGATTTTAAGGCGGCAGCCTGACTGAATTATAACTCCATTTTCGCGAGCGAACCAGCTGGTTGTTTTTACTTATTTTGAATTCTAACAGCATCGTTTGCAGCAAACTTTATAGTTTCATTGTCGCTCTAAAAAAAAGAATCTTCAGTTAATGTCATTGCCGCGAAGAAAAATAAGCTGTAAAAATCAATAATATATATTTTTTTGTATTGATTTTGTTTCCAAAAATTTATTTTGTGTCATTGTGGGCTTTAAAAAATTTTTGTTGAAATTCATGCTACCACGGGCAACGCCGTGCGGGTACTGCTAGTAATTTATATATATGTTACCGTTAAAGTATGAAATCCGTTATTCTATAGAATAACTGATCAAATCAGTTAAAATGTAAAATAAACTTTTATTTTACACTTTAACTAGTTATTCTATAGAATAACGGTCCACACATCGTTAAAGTGTAAAATAGCCGACATGATGCAACCTGTTTGTCACTCAAATTGGTTATTTGTATTTTCAGCATCTGAGGTGGGCACCGGAATTTTTTATTATTTTTATTTTTAAGAAATATACTACGGCTTTGCTAGTAGGGGAGCAGGAACATAGTAGCTGGGCTATATCATATCATTGAATATAAGGAATCTGATTTTTTTAAATACTCACATGAAGTACGAAAATTGTGCTCGCGATGCCTGCGGCATCTAAAGTGCGTACCGGACAAATTTTTTTAACTTTAAAAACATCCTACGGCTTCGCTAGCAGCAGGAGACGGAACCTAGTAGCTTCGCCAGCTCATTGAATGTAAGGAATCTGCGTTTATAGTGGAATTTGTCCATAACTTCGTTCCTAATAGAGATACCGCGACAATGCCTAAACGGTCCCCAAGGTCGAGTGTCATTCCTTCCAATCCGTATTCCTGTAAATCTCTCTTCCAAACTATAAGACTAATATGGCAAGAAAGCGCCATTACAGTTTTGTGACAGTATTATAGTGGTTTTAATTTTGCTCCGGTTATGGCTGATTTGCAATCAGTGTGTAATTTATTAAAAAACGGACTTGTTTTAATGTCAGAATGTTTATTTTACACTTTAACGGCCTATCATTAGTTATTCTATAGAATAGCTAGTTATTTCATAGAATAACTAGGTAAAATATGAAATAAATAATCTATTTTACACTTTAACTGACTTGATCAGTTATTCTATAGAATAACTGAATTATATACTTTAACGGTGATACATATATTAAATATATACATCAATTAACAATTTACACAATCATGCATTATATTGACAATATATATAAATATTAAAATTGAATTAAATTACCATATCCATAATCATACATTTGAATATATATTTATATACAGTAATAAACAAATACAGAAATCAAGATAAAACACATTTATATACAAAAAGAGCAATAGCCAATCAAGCAATAACCAATCAGGACCTGTTCAATAGCATCCCACTTAATAAATTAAAAAAAGGTTTTAATGTAATATTAATATGACGTAAAAAACTTGTTAGACTGCACAGAAGCTTATTGGTTAGACATAATTAATCTTTGCGTTTTAAATACTTTCATCTCGAATGGCGAAAATATTTTCTTACAGATTAAAAGAATTCGACAAGGATATTGTTTTTCTTCTTTAATTGCAAATCTATTTCTTCATTATTACGAAAAGAATACAGTTTTAAGTTTAAAATCAGCTTTGTAGATGACATCCTTAATTTTTAATTTTAAAGATTTTTCTACAGTTAGTGGAAATATTTATCCTGAGGAACTAAAATTAACAAAAACTAACGATAATAACATTAAAGCTATTTTTCTTGATTTAGATATTTACTGTCATAACGAATTAAACTTAAGCATTTACGACAAAAGAAATGAATTAAAATTTAATGTTAATAGGTTTAACTTTTGGAATTAAATTACCTCTTTTAAGATCTATAAAAACACAATAGTACATCAATTACTAAGGATTAAAATATTTGTAACAACTCAGAATCAAAGAAAAAGCAAACTGAACTTTTTAAAAACAATCTTAATTCCAATAAAATTCCCAATTCTCTTTATTTACCTTTATTCTTTAGCGTTTTATAAGTTTAATATTTAAAAAAAAACACTTACTTTATTTATCTGTAGTCTGTAGCCTTTTACAGTTACTTTAATTTTTGTTTAATTGTCTATTTTTGATATATTGATACTCTTAAGAAGGTTCTTAAGACTTTTCACGGCTAGTAAAAGGTTTCTAAGACTTTTTACTGCTAGTAAAATATTAACCGAGGCTCGTGACGTTAACTGTTAACCTTCGTATCCTAGAACACGTCATCACTTCTGAACATTCCAATGTACGCATACCGCGTGCTTTTGCGCCAAATTTCCACTCCTATCTTATTTATACATTTATGGATTTTTAGGTGAGTATTGACATCTTTTTTTCATTTTTGTCTTATATTATTGGTTTTAAAATTTGGTTTCATATATTTTATTTCAATAGACATGAACTTTTTCCTTGATATTTCTTTGTTTCAAAATATTGTTTTTGGGTTCGGTGTTCCGGGGAAACAAACTCTTTTTAGCATTATTGCTAAAGTTTGTGTTGTCGTTCGTGATTTCCCTGCTGACGACGCATCTCGGAAGTTAGCGTTCTGTTCTGTTTTGTTATTTTGGTTTTTCTTTCTGAAATGGTTTTAATGTTTCATTTTGTTAACATACACATACTTCTTTATAGAATACAACTGCCTTTTTTTCGCATTAAATCTTTGTGTAACACGGATGTATTTCAGGCGCCATGTTTTCGAGATCTAACATCTTGGCTGCTCGGAGTTGCTTGTAACCCGTAATTAGTTCGAATTTTTATTTTGTTAAATATATTAAAAGAAGGGGAAATGACTAATTTTCTTTTATGAAACCCATTTGTTCCGGTATTATACTCTCAAGAATACAGAACTGAATTAAACATCTATGGAACTGCATGTTGTCCTATGTCCATGTCATTTTTAATATTTATATCAAAATTAAGAACACCAACCTTCCTGATGGCAGCTTTGATGTCTGGAATTGAACTATTTAAAAATCCTGGAAATTCTTCCATATAGTAGACCTTAATTTTGCGGAAGTCTATCTGGAATACAATAAAGCACACAATACAATGAAATAGTTTGTAAATTCTTTCATCCAATTCCCCGCATTATTAAATTTAACTAAGCCTTATGAAACAATTAACTGGGATTTATACAGATTTAAGTATAGGAATATACTTAAATCTCCTTCTTGAAGTTCAATTCTTCAAGAAGGAGCATAAATATAATGAAGTCGCATCAATAGCGAATAATTATATTAAACTTACTCGTAAAATATATCTTTGTCACCACGCATACCCCCGAACTCGGAGCCGGAGGGCGGCTCCACGTTTAATATCTCTATCAATATCTATATTAAGTAAAATATATCTGCGTTGTTAAACTTCTGCACTTGTTTTAACTTCTTTTCTTACATAAATTACCTCGCAGCCCCCTCTATTCTAAGCTAAGGAGTTGATGTACAAGCCTACGGCACAGAGTGTTCGGAAAATTGCGAATGCTGCTGACAGATGTTTTGGGACAGCTTATGTGTATTGCTGTCTCGACAATCTGCGTCATCAGAAATATAAAAACAAGATATTTAATAAATCATGTGTATACTCACAGTTGCCGAGTCGTATGTTCGACGCTGAATAAAAATCATTCTAAAAAAGAGTAAACTCGCAATGTCGAGAACGTAAACCAATCATGAATTCAATGAAGAGAGCTCCTCTGTATTGAATACTAAAGAATTTAATTAGATAAAATATTTACATAGTTAAGATACAGGAGTTTGTAAGAATAGGTTTAACGATAGCACTACACGTGCAACGCTCCAGCATTTCACCTCAACAATAGTTCTGATTTCACTAGACTTTTTGTAGGGTTGAGTTGTTTCCGTAGAAGTGGAAGTGCTTTTCGTGACAATTGCATTATTTTATACTAAATAGATTTTTTGGGAAAAGTTTTTTCTCAAAAATATTTCTATTTAAATGTAATAATTCCATTCAGATAATATCGCCCATAATAATAATACCGTTGTATAAACCTATATTTCAGTATTTTAATGCAAGAGAACTTTAAAAAAAATCTGATCATAAATTTACCTTTTCGTCCCACTTGACATTTTTGTTGTTTTCTGCTAGCAGCCTGGTTAGCATGGGAAGATCTTTGGCATAGCGGCACATGGGGCCGGTGCTCACAACCTCATCCCATACTTCGGAGCATTCCGGATACTCTCCTTTATTGGATATCACGTCTACAAAATGAAATTGCACACTATCTAAATTACTCATTATTAAATTTACTGGCCCCCGTCGGCGAACAGTTGTTCTCCCTTAATATTAATAGCCCTTAGCTATATTTGCAAAATGACGAAATCGGTCCAGTTGTTGAGGCTGAGGGACTCTGTCAAAGTTTTATTTCGCGACATCTCTTGGAATTGGAGACCGATGGCGGAGGCAGGCGACCATTAATGACGAATGTAGGGGCCAATAAACTTTTACATGAAATAAAAATTGGTGAAAATGGTCCAGTGGTTGGGTCTTCTTTGATGGTGCTAATTATTTTAAATACATAGATTTTTAAAGTATTGAGAGTAGTTGGGGCTCAAGGGAAGTATAATTGCCCCGGACGTCTGACTTGAGGAGTGACACGAATACAAAATATTATTGTGTTTATTTAAGTTTTAAAAGACATATGGCAAGATGGCGTAAAAAGTACTATACCCCTGGGGCCATTTCTTTCTACATATAGAATTGCTAACAGAAATTAATGTTGATATATGTTAATGATAAGTTTCGCGTAAGAGTGGTAAAGAACAACATAGTCTTCTGAGGAATAACAATTAGCATAGCAGTCTCTTGCGTAATCATTTAATAAGGAATGCCAACTATGAAGCGTAGTCTATTAAGAAGATTTTCACTATATTACCATTAAATATATACTTATGACTGATTGCTTGCAGGATAGCAGAATTTGTAGGATAGTCTCCCTACTTTCTCCATCGAGTCCGAAAACGGCTCCTATTTAGCTTGTTTTTAAGAGGACATACGACTCTAAAATCTCGAAAAATTCAGGGAAGCTTTCAAATTCGATTCATCATATTTCTGAAACAATACAATTCACAAACTCAGTTTTTTTCTAAAAAGTATATATTCGTTCTCTTATATTACACACATTTTCAAACCTTTATATTGGTGTGTATTTTTTTGAGAGAGTAATAAATATTGGTATAAGTTTTGGAGAAAAATGAGATAGTCACCTTGCGCGCATGATTACGGTTAAAATATTTGTCTAAACACAATATTTTGGATATCTAAGTATTCCAAACAGTCTGTTTAAGAAACTGAACCTCAATTCATTAACATTTGAATTTAATGTCTATTTCATATACAAATTTAAAATAAAAATGTTAAATCTTGTTAAAATTTCAATTTTTCTACCCCCCCCCCCGGGAAAGGAACGTCGTTGGAGGAAAGGTGGACAAAGATGTGGTCCAATTTGTAGAGCATAGCACAATACATATTCAGTAAAAATGTTATGCAAAGATATTCAATAGTTCTTGAGATATAGCGCTTTAAAGTTATGGCCATATTCAATGTTTACGTTGAATACCTGGTACCTTTCCCTTCATAACTTTCATAATTATGGGAATTTTTTTAACGCGGATTGTTTTAAATTGGTCAGAAAAGACAGGGGCAAAATATGTTTTTTTTTCCGTAAAATCGAAAATTTTCAAGTTTTAACAGTCGTATGTCCCCTTAAGTTTAACTTACTTAGTTTAACATCCCGCTTTGAAGCTATAATAGGGATTTTGTGGGACAGATCACGTGATTTTGAAAAGTGGTCAGATGAAGAGGCGATCATCACTTCCACACTATACCAAAGACAGGAAGTTTGACCCGATAGTTTTAACGTGCACCAGTCCGGCATGCCTTATTTAAAACCCGATATCGATCCCGCCATCCACTGATCATAAAGCAGATGCAGCCCAAAAATACACTTGCAAATTCGATGCTTCGATAGCTATAAAAATGCTATTGGAAGTTAAGAAATTTATGCTCTCGTAGAAGATAATGCGATAGATTTAATGATACACATTTTATTATTCCATCCATTCGAAAGTTTCAGCAAGTATTGTTCAAGCTAGAATTTTTATTTTCCGCCCCTGTCAAGTTCTAGCAAAGCGCATTGAAAACAACTGCTCAAAAGACGCATAGTTTACTTACATCTCGACGGTTTATGCCCATAGACGCCGCAGAAAGCGGAGGGTAAGCGGATGCTTCCACCCACGTCGTTGCCGATGCCTATCACAGCAGCTGCTGATGTGATGATGGCCCCTTCTCCTCCTAAAAAACAACAATTGCTATATGGATTTGTTATTTGACTTGGTAATGAGACATCTACGAAACCCATCTATGGAGCAAGATTCTACACGCGACGTTAGAATGTGTACAAAAGGACACTTTACAAATCGTATTTGCAGAATTTTCATCAGCTCTCATTTAACACCTTTTCATTAAAATGGGACGCAATTCTACTAACTTAACTAAGGAAAAGGTATATAGGCTTGAACAAGAATCATTACTAATATAATAGCCCAGATCTGTCTCTCACTGATCCGGTAACGCTCTAACGTCACCAACGATAAAATTCGCGCCATAGCACTGCGAGACGTTCAACAGCATTATTTCATTGTTAGAGAACCTAAATTTCAGTCATTTTTAATTTAAAAGAGTAATTGTCGTTCTAATTTCAAATTTAATAGATCTAAAATAGTGAAATAAAATTTTCTATCGATTGATATAAAATTTATCTCTCTACGATCAATAGTTCCCGAGAAATTTTAAATTATATTAATCCTATATTTCAAATTAATTTCCGTTTTTTAATAGTAAATCATGTCCGTGGTATATCATGCGCGTGATATAGTTTGGACGCCACGATGTATCTGATTTTTTATTGCAATCGCGATGATATAATTTGATAATATTTTTTGGCAACGTTTGACAACCAGAGAAGTGGTTTGTTTTGATTAGAATTTCGAAAAAGTATTCCTTTGAAATTTTAACTTTTGACTTACGTTTGACAAGCTGAGAATTTCATGGCTATTGAATTATTATGCACATATTTTGTATATATTTATAAATTGTATATATGTTAAACATTTCTCTCGCATATATATCTTTTTAAACACGTCAAATTTGACGGGAAATCTCTCGAATGAAGAGGCAATTTGCAGGCGTCATACCATGACGGGTGATTTTCTAGTTAAATATGAATAAGTTAAAGATTGAAATGTTGTTAGATTCTAAATGATCCTTACAAACGGTGTTTTGACCAGATAATAACAAAGTATTTAGTCAACGTTTCCAGTGGATAAGGTTGGACAGTCTAGTGATAATGTCGGTTTATGAGAAGCTCTAACTGTTCGACATTCAATTTTCCTGGCAAAACAAACACACCGATTACCTGCTTCGACTTTTTTCACGTGCCTGATGAGAGTCGGAATGTAAATAGTGCACACTGAACTTCTGAAATTCTTTTGTACTATAATTTTTGTTTCTGAAGATAAGGCTCCTGCAAATATCGTAAAATATGTTATCATAAAAACAAGGCTATTTGAAGATATTGCTCCTCCAAATATCCTAACATACTGTACAATATACAGTGCTGGACAATTGCTAAGGAGGGATCGCAATTTGCAATGCAACATAACTTTAAGCTGGGTATTAGAATAAAGAGAATTTGTTTTTTCTGAAAAATATAGAAGATTTTGAAACATCTGAAAGGAAAAAAGTGTCCATTTAATGCTCTGTACGGAGAAATGGAAAAATACACATGAACGAGAGCAGACACCTTTGAGAAAGTGCTCAACAGTGAGAAAAACGCTGGGGGCGACGTCGAACGCCCCGGCAACATGCCGTTTTTCGCCTTTCCAATAATACAGCCGCGCATAGATTCATCTAAGTGATATCGGGAAAGATGCAACTAAAATTTCGAGTTCGTCAATTGAATCTTTCCCTTCAAACTTTCACCTGGAGCAATAAATCTCCACACGCGTCAAATCCTTTAAATCTCTTATTTGTGACGAACAAGCGTGGAGAAGCAACTTTGCTTACGCACACCTCTTCTTACTGCTCCCTCACTTATTTTAATTTTCCACATTTTACATTCTTTCGTGGTTGCTATGGGTGATAGAGTCATCCGTCCTTAGCAATTGTCCTGCAGTGTATATGTAAATGTGGGGCACATAGTGCAGCTGAAGATTAAACGGTTAAAAGTCTAAGAATTGTGCATATTGCTCTCTCTAACTAAATGAGACTGCCGTAGCAACACAGAAACGTAAGAATTCTATTTATTAGATGGAAAAATTGCAACCTGAACTCCCTCCAACAGTTCTTGTGTTGTCGTAAGGATTCTTGGTCATTCCGAAGGGGATGTTGGCCGTCTCCCACCACATGCACAGCTCTGGAACATTCGTCACCGTCACCGGTATGGCACCTGCTTTTCTGTAGAGAGCAGCCGTGTCAGAGTCCTGAGGCGCGAGTCGATCTTCGTATCGCTTCATACCGTTTGCCTGTATCATTCCTGAAAGAGAGTACTGACGTTATTACTGTCATATTCAGAAATTTCTACGTTGCTTACTACCTAAACGGAAGCGCCAAGCAAAAGTTTTTTGATATGAATGCCATTCACATTGACCAATTGTTATTGACCAATGCCGCTCTTTGGGTTTTGAGGCCTCGGTCAAAAATATGGAGTGGGAACCCCAATAAATAAAAAAAATGAGTTAATAAATAAATTAAATCTTTAACTCTTAATACAGGAAAGAAGAATATACAACATTTATTCTTATCTAAACAGTAACACTTAATAGCATATCATATTGATATCTTACAAGAAAAACAAAAAGATTTAAAATAAAAAAAATTGAAGCATTTTGAATTCTGATGAAGATTTTTGGTATAATCTGATGAACTTCTTCCATATCGAACATAAATTATGCGATTGTGTTTAGAATACAGCATAAAACAGTTCTTTTGGATGCGGAAAGTTAAAACAACTTGCCAATTGAAGTCAACTAATCTCCCTATGTGGGACAGCATAGAAATTCAGGGATATTACGCTGAGCACAATTCTCTTAAGGTGGGTTTATACTGGGTAAATAGCTGGCATAAATAAGAAACCATGTGGCCGCATCAAGATCATGTGATTGATAATGTAACGTCATAGACGCCTGTTTTCCTTAGCAAAAACTGGTGGACACAGAGCATCGTACAGCAGCCGACCACATAAATCTAGCTGGAAAATATACTCCAGAATTTGAAAACGATTTATTCAAAGAATTTAAGAAGAACTGCCCCAGTACTTTCTAAAGAGTGAAACCTGTCTAGAAATCTTCACCCATTCGGATTGGAAAGTGATTTCAATGTTCGATAACATGCTCAGTCATATTTCTGTTGTTGTTGTTTCATGTCCCCCTGGTCCAAATATTAGACCAGGTCCATGATACCATGTCGCTCTAACAGTACCACAAGTCCATTTCCCCCTCACTCCACAGCAGCCTCGCAGAGCCGCCAATACAGTCAGTGCCATGAGCAGAAGAAGCAGGACAAGGGCAAGAGGAATAAGTCTTTTCTTTGTAGACGAATTTCAAGCTTTTGATATGGCCACTACGAAGTCTGGCCAATGCAGTCTGTGCGGATCTTGTACCTTAGGACTGTAGAGACAGACCAGGACGATTTCCAGTATACCATTCGTGTGCGGGAGGGACTTTCCAAATAGAATTTGCTTTAGCCCTGTGGATAGAAGATATTTTGGACGCGAAGATTTCACCAGAGGCAGCAGAAGGAAGAGAACTTCCCTCTTTCGCAAGTAAGTCCGCCACCTCATTGTCGAAGACTCCAACGTGGGAGGGAATCTATTGAATGCAAACTCTGCTTTTCTGTGAAAGTGTAACAATTTTGGAAATAATTTCTTGACCGGTTTTTTTCTGGAATTTTCGGCCCATTTTTTAAGTATCGGATAGTCACATTTCTTAAGTGACTATGAAGTCATGCTTTTATTTTGATGCTCAGTTTAGTTACCTTTGACGCCGATGGCTTCCTTGCAAGTGAAAGGAACTCCTAGCAGCGGAGTTTCCCGGCGTATTTCTTCTTCAGATTTCGTGGTGTTGGCGAGGAAGGCGTCGACTGTTTTGGCGTCTTTTAAAGCATCTTCGTACCTTTCATCCACAACCGCGTTGATGCACGGGTGCACAGCCTTCGATCGTTCAACATAAGCTTTCATCACTTCTTCACAGCTCAGCTGAAAGCAAAATAAATTTTCAATTAAAGCGGTGGACAGAAGAAAACCACCTTTTTTGAAATCGTTATTTTTTACGCAAATGCAGAGTGATCCAGAAGTCAAGAACAACTTTGAAAATAAATAATTGATGATAAAGACATTTACGTAGAAAAGATGGAGATGAAACTGGATGTTTCAGAGTGCTGCAGAATGCTGAAGATAAAGAAGAGGCTGTTTTAGCTTTTAACAATTTTAATTAAAAATTTAAACTAAAAATTTTAAACTTTTAAAACGTCACGAACATTGAAGGGATTAGGAGGGCAGAAGATGGCCTTTAAAAACAATTACATCAAAGTTTCTGCAGCATCATTACAAAAGAAAAACAAATCTTCGTCAGTTTTAACAATTAAAGTCTTCGTCTAAAGAGGAGTCCTTTCAAGTGACGTCATCGGGTGCATCGAGATCAGACTGTCTGTACATCCATTCTATCTGTGGACTGAATCGTGCTACTCATACACACACACTTGACTTCCTTTAAATTATTGAACAGTTGTTCTGAATCACCCTGTGTGCATGGGAGAAGCGCTCATCCCCTTAGGGAGAGACGCGTGTTCTCCAACGGCACAATCCGCATCTCCTTACAAACTGGTTTCATCATTAGGCTCATTGTGTCACTGCCTAATGATATGAATACTTGAGACACTACACCCTAATGAGTTTAAAACTATAAGGGAAGTGGGGGTAAGAGTACGCATGGATTTTTTTCCCTGTTGGCAACAGTGCAAGCAGAAGCGAGTGTGATCATATTAACACATGTGTTTTCAGCTCTCTCAAGAGACCGCCATTATTATTTTCATCCTTGCTGTTTTTTATTTATCAGGTAAGATATGATTTCGTTTTGTTAGCATGTAATTTTTCTGTGAAGAAATCTTAATTTTTTTTGTAAATAAAGGACTAATGTTTGCTTTTTAAGTAAATATCATTATGAGGTTTGTTCCCTTCCGAACAATGAGGCCACATTAGAATTTAACTTTAGTGAATGCTACGGTCATCTACGGGCTATTTAGATAAGCAATACATCGGCGGCTAAGAGTACGCGCAGACCAGATATGCGCACTCTTATCCGCTCTGTAATTTGAAGCAGCCATTCCAACAAAACTTTGCATTTTATTTTATCATTATTATTATTATTATAAAAAATGAGATTAGAAACAATATTTTATGAATTATGGGTTTAAATTTTACTATTTTTAAATATTAAAAATTATGATTTCTTAATTTCGGAAATAACAATATTTGAATTAGGCTATTTTTTTAGCCTTTTTTATTACGAAAAATAGTGCGTTTGTAATTTTGTATGTTTCAAAGGTTTAATCAAGTTTCTATTCGCATTATAATGATATAAGTAAAACGTGCATTTATTTTTAAATGCGCCTTTAATTTCCAATATTCAGCGCCGTTGAGGTGGCAGAAGATATTAGCCTATAATTCAGAAATTTTGTAAAGGTGTTGTTGTTAATAAATATTAACTTTTAAGCACTACCCGCAAACCGATCAACGAAATCTGAGATTTTTTATTAATTTTTTAATTTTATCCATTTTTAGTCCAATTTTCACAACTTTCTGCCCATTAAGGCGACAGAAGATATCAATTCAGAGTTATAAGATTTTACACACTTTTTAATGATAGGAGTTCGCAACTTTTCCTCACTACCTCAAAAATATCTACGAAACTTTGACTTTTTCGGCCCGCCCTAGTGCGTACTCTTGGCCTCACGTTCTGCGTTCCAAATGCGTACTCTTACCCTCCACGTCGGGTAAGAGTACGCATTTGGCATTTTTTCCCTTGCGGTTCGCAATATATATTTTTTTAAACCTAAAATTTTCATTTTTTGTACCCTTCTTTCTAAGTTAATAAACTATGATTCAGTGTATTTTCGAGGCTCTAACTTTTCAATTCTCATTTTTATAACGAAAATTCCACTAGGTGCGTATTCGTACCCTCCTTTTTCTTACTTACTTGTTTCTTCCGAATTTTTTCAGCAAGCTCTGCAGCAGCCATGAGAAGAATCTTGTTATCGATGGGAGGCAGTTGTTTAGTTTTGCCCATGATCAAGCGGTAGAAGAAGTCCAAGACGCGGTCTGAGAGAGGTCGTGTTAGCACCAACACAAATCTGCAGAATTGCATACATGTCCACAGCATCTAAGAATAAAATTAGCAGATGTGATACATGCATTACAAGAAGTTAACAAGCTTTTTCGGTTGGATAATTTTTTCGTTCATATTTCTGAAAATAATATTGTCTAAATTATGTTGTTATAATGATTATACGGTGGATTTGTTTTACGGATTTGTGCAGTTCATTACAAAGTTCTTAAAATCATCGATTACTGCACATTGTAATGGATAAATAGTACACAATATGATAATCGATTAAACGTATCGATAATTCTTATATGAGACTACCTTTATTGAAACAATCTTCTTCTAGCTGCTAAACCAATAATTTTTGTTTGATTTCCTAACTTGCGATATTCATTCATTTTAAGTGATAAACTACCGTCAAATTTAGATTCTCACTAAAAACATTTTATTGCATACAACAGAGTCTGACTTAACCGGCATTCGGTTTTAACTGACATGCGTCCTGAATTATTTGAAAATCTAAAATCGCATCCAATAGTTTCATTTGCATTTAAGCGAGTTTTTATTTCATTCTTTTCAAGGCATCCAGATCAGGTTAGATAGAGTGAGTGTTAGGAGATTCTCCGAGTCGATTCGACTTTGGCAGTGAATGTAGCTGCCCATCAATGAAGGAGAATTGATGAGCAACATATAGTTACGGATGAAATAGTCCAGCTTGTAAACAATGACAGGGGCGAGCAAGAAGAACATCCTAGCAAATCTCCTGGTGTTGTTATTAGAGCATCCTAGTGTTGTATTTTTTTGTGTAATTATAATTCAAGTCCATAATTCAATTTGCGCCCACTAGGCAGCAAGGGCAATTAGAATTCATCTGTTATTTTAAATGCAGCTAATCAGTTTTGAGATATGTTTCATCAGAAACGAATCTCATGGGTTTAGTTCACTTAATCCTATATATATCCTATACAGAATTAATTTTTCCTTAAGGTTATAGGTGACATTATTATGTGGAAGCATATTTAAAAGCCACACTCCAGATGGTTTGGATCAGCTAAGAAAAGCAGAGAATTTTCTCAGTGATGTAACAAAGGTAAATGGCGACCGGAGTATGGCATTCTTCCTTAATAGTAATCTCTGATAAAAAAAATCCTTTAAATTGCTTTTAGCACCATCTAATTGGAGAGGAGGGAAAGGGGGTAATGCTTTCTCCCTTATTTTCCTGTGTTCGTTCTCAATAGGCCGCGTTTTGAGTTAAGCTTCGTATTACATTGAAGAGAATCGAGTGCGCATTTCGACTTTTCTATTTCGCCGATTAGATCCAAAGTTTGACTCAAATGCAATATTGATGGCAAGACAACATCTAGCTTGCTGCGATTTTCAGTTACCGTGCTCAGATGCACAGACAGGCAGTCTTTCCCTTTCATTGATTTGGTTCAGAATTTGAGACAAATTCATTGAGATTTTGGTGTAAAAATCGCATAAAGTTAATCTCTCTAGTTTTTACTTTCTCGTACACGAAGTATACAAAGAGAAAGTATTGTAATCGTCAAAAAATTCGAACTCGAGATTTTGACGGATCTCCACGTTTTAGACCTCCCTGAGTCCGAAAAACACAATTTTGGAATTGTGTCTGTCTGTGAACGCGATAACTTGAAAACTATTAGAGCTACGGAGATGAAATTTGGTATGTGATCTTTACACATAATTTGTAAAGGTTTGGACAATGTCTGCCTGTCCGCGGTCATGTGAACACTATAACTCAAAAACTTGAATAGTTAGATGGATAAAATTTGGTATACAGTTTTATCATCATGAATGTAGGTCCGAATCAAAGTTTGGACCGAATCCATCGAAGGGTTAATGGTCTGTCGGACTGTATAATCGCATACTTGTAAAAATTATATCTCCTAAACCCTTTGTCTTAGATAAATAAAAATTGGTATGACGGTTACTAACATTAATTATAGATCTGTGCCCAAATTTCGTTTCAATCGGTTAAAAAAAGGCGTTCAAGTTGCATATTCAATTTTTTTACTTGCGTACTAGAAGCAATCTCTGCGCTATTCAGCAATAGCGAAGGAGGTCATTTTCTCCTGTTTTCCCTCGCATTAGCGGAGCTTGCTAGAGTGTGAGAGAAAATAAGTATTGCTAAGTTTTAATACATACGCATCTCTTTGAATATGATTCTTCACCTAAATATTTTACAATCACTATAATCTACAATGGAAAACCTTCTGATAGTCATTGCATTCTGGGTTTGAGTAGGTTCGAATTTTTTATCCGCTCAGAGGGAAGAGAAATGATAAATTTTTGAGAAGTATACGAGAAAGTTTAGGGGAGGCCACTCCCACTGATTTGAGTTATTGTGTTCATTTACGCACGCTTAAACAGACAGAAATAGCTATTGGATGAATTTTGTCCACAATTTGGTAGAAATTTACAATTTTAGTGTACAGACCACTTATCAAATTTCATTCTTCTAGATCGCTGCTTTTTTGAGTAATCGTGTTCGCAGAAAGGTCGATGTCAGTCCCAAAACCCTTTTTACGAACTCGGGGAGGTCTGTTACGTGGAGATTCATCAAGATTTCGTGATCGAATTTTTTGATTATTCCAATACTTTATCTTTGCTTAATTCGAAAAATGGAAGTCCCTCTATCCGTCCGTCCGGGCCGTGCTCATCTGAGCAAGATAGCACAAAAATACAACAAGCTAGATGAATGAAATTTCACACGTGGTTTCATCATCAGAAGTGTAGGTCCATGCCAGATTTTGGACCGAATTTGTCAAAGGGTCGTCCGTCTGTCGTTCTCTCTATTCGAATGAACGCGATATGAACATGATAACTGAAAAACGCATAGAAATGAAATTAGGTATGCGATCTTAACATCAGAAATTGGTCCAGAGCGCGTGCTCGACGTTCTCCACAGTAGAAGAGCTAAACACAGAACGCGCCATATTGAGCCGCATGTTCTTTGGAATCGAAAGCTATTTTTAACCAGCGGGAGTGGCCTCCCCTAAACTTTCTCGTATACTTTTCAAACATTTGTCATTTCCCTTCCCCCTGCGTTGATAAAAAGTTCGAACCAACTGTAACCCAGAATGCAATGACTATCAGAAGGTTTTTCATTGTTGATTAAAGTGATAATAAAATATTGAGGTGAAGAATCATATTCAAAAAGATACGTATGTATTAAAACTACGCAATATTTATTTTTTTTTATCAAACTCGAGCAATGGCAGTTCCGCGTGCGGAGAAGAAAACAGGAGAATAGCTTGCGCATGCGCAGAGATTGTTTCCAGCACGCAAGTAAAACGAGACGACCTAATTGTTTGCCTCCTTACAAAATCTCGCCGCCAGAATTGGTTTTTGGCAAACTGCCAAGTTTTCGAAGTGTCTCTTCTTTGCACAGGCATTTCTACTATTGCGCATGCGTATGGAGTTGAACAAGTATGCGATTATACAGACCGACAGACAATCAACCCTTTGACGGATTTGGCCCAAACTTTTATACGGACCTACATTCAGGACGATAAAACTGTGTATAAAATTTTATCCATCTGGCTTTTCAAGTTTTTGAGTTATAGCGTTCGCATGTTATCGAACATATAGACAGACAGACAGACTTCCCGTTGACGGATTTTGTCCAAAATTTGATAAAAACCTACAAATTATGTTTAAAGACCACATACCAAATTTTATCCCCGTAGCTCTAATAGTTTGCGAGTTATCGTGTTCACAGACACACACACAGACAGACATAATTCCAAAATTGTGTTTTTCGGAATCAGGGAGGTCTAAAACGTGGAGATTCGTCAAAATCTCGAGTTCGAATTTTTTGACGATTACAATACTTTCTCTTTGTATACTTCGTATACGAGAAAGTAAAAAGGGTCCGCCTTTTTGAATGAAAGGGCGGTCGGCAGCACGCTGTTAAATGCGGTGCATGCTTCTCTGAAACGGAACTTCATAATTTAAATTGCCAAATTTAAGTACAGCGGAACTTCGATTAACCGTCACCGTCGGGACCAGGGCTGTTTCGGATAACTGAATACACGGATAACACGAATTTCTTAATATATATCTAGGAATTGTATTTTCCCAGTCTAGCTTAAAAGCGCAAGTTTAATTCCTTCCTAATAATACTTTTTCACTTTCCGTACGAGCTCATTTGAATAATTGTTGTGCCAGGGGAAAGATATCGGAAGATAACGATCACGCGGTCTCTTCGGGCTAATCACGTATGTGTGGGTGTTTCTCCGTTAAAAAACGCAGTGTAATGTTTTAATCGGGGGAGATGACTCTCTGAATTGAAAGAACGGTCATGCGGTAGGATTGGTGAGCTTAGGCAGCTACGGGGGTCTCTTCCCTGTCAGCACGGCGGCGATGGGCGATGGCTATAATCAAATGTTTTACCGAGTTTGATATTTTAATGGCTAACTAACAAACCCTAAATCTTTCTTGTCTAAAATGTAAATAATACCTGTGTAAATACTTTTCTCATTTCATATTATGCTGCTTTAATAATAAATAATTTAGTTTCATCTACTGTGTCCTTCATTATCTTTGGTGCATTTACCCCTAGAGTACCCAGGAGATAAATATTTCCTATAATTATGGTTGCTCAATCAGGGATTCTATATCCTACAACCATTTTTAACTTTCTCGTATACGAAGTAATCGTCAAAATATTCGAACTCGAGATTTTGACGAATCTCCACGTTTTAGACCTCCCTGACTCCGAAAAACTCAATTTTGGAATTATGTCTGTGTGTCTGTGAACGCGATAACTCGAAAACTATAAGAGCTACGGGGATGAAATTTGGTATGTGGTCTTTAAACATAATTTGTAGGTTTCTATCAAATTTTGGACAAAATCCGTCCACGGGAAGTCTTTCTGTCTGTATGTCCGAAGTCATGCGAACACTATAACTCAAAAACTTGAATAGCTAGATGGATAAAATTTGGTACACAGCTTTATCGTCAGGAATGTAGGTCCGTATAAAATTTTGGGCCAAATCCGTCAAAGGGTTGACTGTCTGTCGGTCTGTATAATTTACCAATGAAACCAATCCGCCATCTCCACGCGCATGCGTACAAAAGCAATCGTCTGTGCTCGAGAAAGGAGCGATTACGTCAGTTTGTCCTTGAGACGGCAAGAGGGAAACCTAGCAGTGTGCGATAGATGCGTTTTAATCGGTACGCATCTCTTTGAATTCTTTACCTAGATATTTTTCAATCACTATAATGAAAAACCTTCTGATAGTCATTGGATTCTGGATAACAGTAGGTTCGAATTTTTTTAGCCACGCGGGGGAAGGGGAAATGGTACCTTTTGGGGGAAGTATACGAAAAAGTTTAGGGGAGAACACTCCCGCTGGTTACTTTCTCGTATACGAAGTATACAAAAAGAAAGTATTGTAATCGTCAAAAAGTTCGAACTCGAGATTTTGACAAATCTCCACGTTTTAGACCTCCCTGAGTCCGAAAAACACAATTTTGGAGTCATGTCTGTCTGTCTGCCTGTGCGTCTGTCTGTGAACACGATAACTCGAAAACTATTAGAGCTACGGGGATAAAATTTAGTATGTGGTCTTTAAACATAATTTGTAGATTTCTTTCAAATTTTGGACAAAATCCATCCACGGGAAGTCTGTCTATCTGTATGTCCGCGGTCATGTGAACGCTATAACTCAAAAACTTGAATAGCTAGATGGATAAAATTTGGTACACAATTTTATCGTTATGAATGTAGGTCCGTATAAAATTTTGGGCCAAATCCGTCAAAGGGTTGACTGTCTGTCGGTCTGTATAATCGCATACTTGTAAAAGTTATATCTCCTAAACCCATTGGCTTAGATAAATAAAAAAATGGTATGACGTTTGCTAATATTTATTATAGATCTGTGCTCAAATCTCGTGTCAATCCGTTGGAAAAAAGGTGTCCAAATTGCATATTTGGTTCAAAATGCACATTGCGACTGTTTGTTGGCGAGGGTTTCGCTTATTTTACTCAAGTTAGCATAGTTGGCATTTGACCTTGGCGAAGGAAATTGTAGCTTCGGAAATTATGGCAACCCCCGAATCCGAAAGTTCGTTCTGGACATTCTTCAGATGGGAGGTATGGTGAAATCTTGCTTGATAAATGTAGTAAAAGATTTCGTCCTCAAAAACTTTAAATAAAGTTTTGTAACTCAACGCGCGTGAAAATTGAGAACTTACTCAATTTTTTAAAATTGTTATCATTTTCCTTTTACACATAATCATAAAAATGGGCGCAGGTCATTTTAAAATTATAATGACCTGAGTTTAGGAAGCAAACGGGACAAATAGTATACGGCACGTATGGAAACCCTAGTTAGAGGGAAAATAACACCTTTTTGGGAAGTATACGAGAAAGTTTAGGGGAGACCACTCCCGCTGGTTCCTATATATATGTACAGTAACGTGATTTCACTGCTGTATTGGGACGGTCCCATGTCCATCTAACTGGTACGGCGACTGTAACGGTTGCAGGAACAGGGACATGGGACGGCGCTCTGTCTTGGGACGAATATGAAAATGAAATCTTTTAAAAGTGAAAAATACATACATGTTGTATTTAATTTTTCAAAACGATCGATATAATCTTTAATAAAAGAGTAGTAATATATGGTAAATGTATGGTAAATAGTAGAAATATGTGGTAAAACTATAAACCTACGGCACTTTTTGCTTTTCAGACGATTACGGATAACAGAAACTGACGGTTAAAAGAGTGACGGTTAATTGAAGTTTAACTGTACTTAAGATCTGGCACTGCAAGAAATTATTTTGGAAATTAAAGTACGGCTGTAAGAAAGAACAATTTTAAGCCAATAAAATTCTTTTATTACCAGTTTGCATGTATCCTGACTGCAGAGGTGGCTCTAAAATGCGTTTGCGCTGCGCAATGAAGACTATTTATTCCATAAAAAAATTCTGGACACATGTTGTTATTATTAGTTGCAATTTTATGGTACAAGGCCCGAAATTGCCAATGCTGCACCAAACATATAGCAAAACAACTTCCTGGCAGTTATTCCAGTAATGATACAAAGTTGTTCTTTTAAACGGAATTTCACTGATATGCTTATGATGACACTCCGTGTTTTCCATAAAATTCTAAATTCTGTTATTTAAGTTGCACTTTCAAACTGAATTTCATTGACGAGCTTTAAATCATACTACAAGTTTTCCATACAATTCTAAATTCTTATGTTATGAAATAATTTCTTATATTTGGAATCGAATTCTAGACAGTTTTTGGTATTGTTAATTGCAGCTTTATGGCACAAGGTACACATAGGACAATATTACACCAATCATATGGTAAAACAACTTCCGGGCAGATATTCCAGTAATGACGCAACGTTGCACTTTCAAACAGAATTTTACTGACATGCTTTTGATGACACTCTGTGTTTTCCAGAAAATTCTAAATTCTAGTATTTAAGTGCACTTTCAAACTAAATTTAATCTATAAGTATTTGATGATACTTTGTGCTTTCCATAAAAAGTGTCTCTGTGTTTTCCATCAAGTTCAAAATTCTAATATTTGTGTTATGAAATTAATTCCTATATTTGAAATCAAATTCTTGACAAGTGATGTTATTGTAGTTTCAGTCTTAGGGAAGAAGGAGTCAGATTTGGCCGTACTACTCCAAATATACAGCGAAATAACTTCTGGACAGATATTCCAATAATGAGGCAAAATTACATTTTCAAGCAGAATTTCATCGGCAAGCTTTTGCTGACACTCCCTGCTATCCACTTCTAAAGTCGAATATTTTTGTTATACAGTGAATTTCTAATTTAAACAAATTCTAAACGTAGAATTAAATTTTTAAGTAAAAAATAGGTGATTCGCAAATTCTTTAAATTTGAGAAAGCAAAATGCAATTAATGACATTTAGGAATATGTTTTCCTGGGAGAAAGAAAAAAACTCATCCTACCTTTGGTAAAATTAAAATCCAGGAGGAAATTACTTTGCTTGAGAAGATATTAGCTCAAGCAATTGAATATCTAATGAATAATCTTTTTCTTACGATGTCACATGTAGCTGATTCGTCAACATTCCATTGTCGGATTAAAGGATTTATCAAGTTCTTAAGTTGCTACATCTCGAAACCAACAGCATTAAGGTCCAACAGAAAGCTGTGTAAAGATCATGTCAAAAGTGCATTTTGAAAATAAGGAAAGGAATACATACTTCTCGAGACTTTTTAATTCCTTAGACATTAAAGCACAGTTGGAGCTGTCACCATTGACTTGTCATGTACGTGAATAGCAAGAATCAAAAACATGTGCTCGAAGATGCCAGACTTCTGACTGTGGCATTCCGATCTTACTTCAAAGATGTGTCATCTGTTAAATTGCAGGAGAAGATGAAATTAAAAGGAGGGAATAAAAATAAATTGAAATGCAGTCATCTTTCCTCTAACATGGTAGACTGGCAACATGCTTTTCGTACAATGTGGTGCAAAATCAGAATGTGATATTGGAGACAACCATTCTCCAACACCGCGTTCTATCAACACAGTGTTCACGCAGCACCATTTAACAAGCTGGGACATTACTCATTTAGTCAGAGCTTTTACTTTCTTGTATGCAAATAATACAGAGATAAAGAATTCAAATCATCAAAAATTTGAACCCGAGACTTTTGTGAATCTTCAAGCCTTCCTAAGTCCAATATTTAAATTGAAATTCTGTTTCTCTATGAATACAATAATTCAGAACCGGAAAGAGCTGGACAAATAAAATACTGTGTTATATCTTTAATTTGCATGAACTTTAGCTCACTGCAAAAACTTTAAATATCACACGATGAATTTCTGTTCAATTTTTACACGTTTTTGCTTACAGTCGTTGATAGTAAAGTGTTAATATTACATAAATTTCGAGAAACCAATTTTTATTATTGTAACACAAAATAATAAATAGAACAATTTGTTATTTACGAATATGTAAAATTTTATTTCATTATTTGTAAAAGCCATTATATAAATTTATAAATTCAAAATATATATGCATACAGACACAAAATAATATTTTATTTACATTAAAAGCTTATTTTTTTGTTGGGTAATAGTTTTAAAATTTAATCTCGCATATAACTGTCAAAGCATTTTTAATTATATTTCATAAGTACCCCTTTGTGTAGTGTTCAAGTAAAAGAGAAAAATCCAAGATATATAAAACATACTGGAGAACAAGAATAAAGAAGCTATTTTTACAAAAATCACATTACTTTAAGGATGAAATTTTTGTATATATACATGATATCGACGTCGTTCAGTCAAAAGTCACTAAGTCTAAAACTATATTATCGAGATGTGATCAGTTTAAACTTAATTAATTTTGAGTCGCTATGATAAATAGTACAATTCATTTTACAGATTTCTACAGTTGATTTACTGACGCTTAAATAAGATGTTACTACACTGTAAAAAATATCCGTTTTTTTCCCGGACTTTTTCCGTATATTTGACGGTTTAAAGCTGTTTTGTTGACAAAACAGCTTTAAACCGTTCGTTAACAGTTTTCACCGTTTTCCCCTCCAGCTATAAACGGTTTAAAACCGTCAGTTCAAATTCTATTTTTCGTCATACGGTATTGCTTTCCGTATGATAACTTTCCCTTTTCTTAAATGTAATTTTATTGCATTCATTTCATGTTTTTAATAGGGTTCCATCTCCGCTATTGTTTACACATGTTGCAGTAACCTGTTGTCACTCATGAAAGCTAACGTTAAAACACGTGTTCTGGCAATAGTTGATTTTTACACCACTAGGTGGCGCCACTAGAGCTATAGTGACTTTAAAGCTCAAATAGATTATTTTTACTTCATATTATGAAGTCTCTGGTGGTCTAGTGGCTAGAGCGACTGCATTTTATTTCTATGAACGCGTTTCGATCCCCGGCTCGGAGGAGCTAGAAGCTTTGTCACCATCTTGCATCGAAATCGTCCAAGTAAGTTCAATTAAGAATTATATTAATTGAAATTAATAATTAAGCCTTGATTAATTAATATTCCTAATTGATAATACACATCAGCACATTTCAACTCGAACAGAAGGAGAAAAACAACTCAGCTCAGTCGATGACGTCACTTACTTCGATGATTTAATTTTTACGGAGAAAACTTAATTTCATACGGTAAAAAACCGTTGTGACTACGGATTTACTTCGTAACTTTTACGGTTTTGCACAACCAACCCAGCTGCCAGTTTAAAACCGTAAATTTTACGGGATTTTTTTTACAGTGTATCACGAAAAAATGAATTGCTAATAATTTGCAATAAATCATTTGCAAATTCTAATTGATTGCAGTAGTCAGTCAGAAGGTTTTTGTGGACCTAGGTGCTACTGAACAGTGAGATATAATGTCTCGGTTCCGTGTTCATATTTTTCTTATTTTATGTTGTTGCAAAGATGTAATGTCCTTTCCCCACCCCCTCCCCTTGATCTTATAGTTGAGGAAGTTTACAAGGTAAGCATAGACGACAGGCACCAGCCATTCAGGACCCCTGACGGCGACAAATCCGTGATTCCAGAAAATGCGACCTTTGTCTCTATTGAGGAAGGAAATAGCTTGAATGTACGAGAAAACTCATGACGTCATGGCCTATCAGAAAGTATATAAGGACCGCGTTTGGA